>RJWM01012463.1:0-56532 GCA_004363535.1 Dasyprocta punctata | reverse complement strand
TAACACTGGGGGCATGCAGAGTATTTAGGAAACACTGTTAAATACAGAGAAAGGCGGTCGATCCTGTGGAGAAAATACACAGGGAAAGCTTGTGGACTTCATCACAGTCATTAAAACACACAGTCGTGGGCAGTGCTGAGGGCAGTACTGGCCAGGGTGCTGAGTGGAGGAGCTGGGTGGGCAGAGGCTGTGGCAGGGCCCGCACCCCGCACCCCTGTGAGGGCTGGAGATGGGATCTGAGCACCCACAGTTCTGCAGCAGACATGTCTGGATCCCTGCATGGCTTCTCCCCTTCCTTTCTTCTTCTCTATCTGACTCCCGTTGGGAATGCCAAGTTTGCATGCGTGTCAGCGGTGAGAGTCAGATCAGTGTAACGTTCTTGGGGATAAATCTTTCCTGTTCTTTCACCTTACGCCCTTAGCTCCTTGAGGGCCGGGGAGCTGGGATCTGCCTTCTGCGTTCTGCGTGCTAAAGCAGCTGCGTCCTTCACCTTTCACACAGTTCCCTTATGTCCCACTCTGGAAGCGACTTTGTCGAGATGGGTCTCTGCGGAGGTACACTGAGACCCTTTAATCAGCAGATCCTATGTACAGATGCGGGGGGACGTCAGCTACAGAGGCAGGAAGACATGATACTGTGTCAGCCTTCTGGCTCCTTTGCCTTGCATAGTGATGTGAGCAGAACTGGTTGGTGAATCCCAGGATTTGTGAACTTCCTCTAATGATGGCTGTGGCCGATTTAATCAACCGACCATACAACTGCAGCCATTGCGAACCAGGTCCTGCAGGAAACTGCCGGAAGATGGACTTCTGCAGTATTCCATTCTTTGATGCTTTTGTTCATTGTACTTTTTTTTTTCTTTTTACTAAAAAATATAAAAGAACTACATTATGAAAAGCACTGCTATTTGGAAAACTTCTATTGAGATGTTGCTAAATCAGAGTTCTGCTACCTGTCCATTAGCTTTAGTCGTTTTTCATTTCTTTGATCTCCTAGTACTGATTGTGGCCGCCATAAATTCTCATTTGCAGAGATGGATGCACCCGTGACAGACGCAGGGATCGAAGCTGGTGTTTGTCTGTAGGGGGGTGTGTGCGCGGGCGGGTGAGATGTCTTGATCCATTGTATGTTTCTCTGGGGAATTCTCAGGCAATTAAGTTAACCTATTACAAATAGAGCCCTCTCTGTGCACTCTGATTTGATAGGAGAATGGTAACTCCTGTTAATGACTGGTACATCTGTTCAGTTACATTGTTTTGTATTGATGCTTAATGAGGTGGCAAGTTGGAGGAGGGGGAGGCTAGGAAAGTGTGATTCCCCTTTAAATGTCGGAGGCGCTCTCTCAATTACCTGTCCTTTTAACATCCATGGAGCTGTTCGACCAGCCTTGGATTCCTTCGACCTTTAGGGATTTAGCTGGTCTCGCGGGAGAAGTGTAATGGTCCCTGGGCCGTGAGCTGTATCAGACCTGGTTTGCCTTGGATGTCACCCATGTCCTGTTCTGTGTGGAGTGGACCTTGTCCACCTTTGGCTGGCCACAGAAAGAGGGCTCCCACAGGGGACACAATTTTTATTCAATAGCCAGCTGCCTTTTCTGTAGGAGGGGTTTTAATAGAAAATATTGTAGAAAATGCCAGCCCAATTAAAACTGAGATCTAATTTAAAATTGTCATTTACTTTGTCTCTAGTCATGCCCCTATGGAAGCTAATGAAGCATCAGTTTTGTGTTTTTTATTTCTAAATGCAAAATGGCTACACGTATTTTACTTGTAGCATGTAGCTATAGGAATGCGTCAGTTGATTCAGGGATTAGCAGTTGGGATTATAATCCCAAACCCTGGAAAGAGAGTAGATTTGTAGCAGGACACAGAGAACATACACGAGGCGAGGTTTCTTTGTGTTCCTCCTCTGTCTGAAGGGGCCTCAGCCGTCTCATAAGCCTAATTTTCATTTTTTATTGATGTTGACGGGTGGGCTGAGGTCAAAGATTATTACATTTTTCTTGACAACTCGTTCTATGTCACAAGGCAATAGGATGTGTTTTAATAAAACTATGCATTATGTATGAGATCCTGTAACAATTAAAAAGGAGGAATTTGACAGCACAGAAAATTAAGTTCTTAAAAATGAACCACAAGGGCTGTGACCCGCTTGAGGAAAAACTGATCTCATGAAATCACCTAGTCTGTGGAGGGAATTTATGCAGTGCTTTTGTGGCCTGCATGGATTCCCTTAAGAACGCATAGGAAAGATATTAATCTGCTATGAAAAGGTGGGTAAAGAGCTGTTGACCACTTCATTGAGAAGCCTCTTTCCAGCAGCTAACCAGGAGATAGGTAACCCCCTTTCCAAGGCGGTGACCAAGTTCAGGCAGTCTAACAAGAATCTGACAATTCTAGTATCTACTCTGTTTTCAATTATATATTGTTCTTGTTGGTATTTGTAGTTTTTCTTTATTCAAAAATTACACTTTAAGATAGTAGCATGTGAGAATTTAAAAGAAACTAAGCCAGTCTCTGAGTGTAGACATGGTAGTACTTAATCACCCCTTGTGGTCAGTCCCTTGCGTGTCCTCCAAAAACAGCAAATAATTAAGATTTCATAAACAGCATTCAGGATTCGTCTTGAAAACCGTATTCTAAATTTTAACAGAACTAGTTTTTTCTGTATTTCAGATGAGATTAGAAAAAACTAAACCTGCTTCCCAACCTAGAATATATCACCATGATTTCATACACAGAGAGGTTATTTCCCTCATTGAATTTACGTCTGCTTTCTTTGTGCTAATCAATTGTGTAAATTATTTATGAGGGGACTGATTTGTTCCTGTCTTCAGTGCACCGAGGAATCTTTCTATAATTTCCAGAAGACTGAACAGGTTTTTGGAGAAATAATTCTGGTAGAATTAGCCAGTAATTTTGGAAATGCTACCTAAGGGGCACACATTTTATATTTCATAGTTTATTTTGTGTTAATATTTCTTTTCTATGTTTTATTTTTGAAAATAGTATCATGGAACAAAAGTTATGCGTAAATTAATCCTGTAATTGAGCAGCTTTGTATTGTGTAAAGACTCGTGTTGAAGTTAATATATAAATCATAATGTGCCATTTTTAAAGCGTACCTTGTGAATTTGTTCAATGCTATATGCAATTGCAGATCAGTTAATTTCATTTTCTTTTTCTAATAATAGAATGATAATTAAATGTGAGAAATACTGAGGAATTTTAATAAAAGCATGAAAGTGACAGGCAGTTGTGCAACATTCTTGGCCTTTACTATTGAAATGAAATTGCGCATTAAACATTTCACAGAATTTCATTAAAGTGAAACTTATTTGTAATGTTATCCAGCATAGATGACTTTTTTGTGGAGTTCTATATCCAGAGTATGGCTGAGGGTATGGCTGTTTTTGATGTAAATAGTTGTTCTTTCTTGAAAAAATTAAACCTGCAGATTAGCAATGCGTTTATTTCTCAGGCATAAGTTTTAATTTTCAGTGTTGTAAACTCACAGTGCAACTACAAAAACATGGTAGAGATTTAGTATGTATTAGATATTGTTGTAAGCTTTTTTTATGTAAGATGTTTTTCAATCCTTGTGGGAACCCCATAAAGATACCATCCTGGATGAATTTGAAATTATGTAGTAACTCTTGTATCATCTAGGAACAGCCACACCAGGTTTAAGACCCAGAATGTCTGGCCAAGGATCTGCCAATTTAATCCTTCACTTTGCTTATCACTAAGTAGGGGAACTTGCTTCAGGTTATGTTTGGAACTATTTCTTCCTGAATGCGTATGAATTAGCCTTTCAGATTCACATTTTGTTGCATCATAATAAATTAAGTTGCAAGACTCAAGCAGCTAATAAACTACAGAGAACTCCTCCTGACTCAGCTGACTTCTCCTGCTTTCCCTGCTGATAACAGTCTGTGTCTTTCCTGTAGTGCTGCTGGACGACTGTTCATGGGAACGTATGGATAATCAAATCACAATTTTTCATATATACAGAGATAAGTTCATAGTCTGTGCCTCATTATGACTTGCTTTTCCACTCAAGAGATGAGCATCTTTTCTTTCATTATTATTGCATTCTCTTATTTTCCACTTCATCTTCTGCCTTCTGCAGTTTCCATGGGATTGATGTATTGTCAAATGGTTAAGAACTCTTCATAGGTAGAAAGGTTCAGATGACTTCCAGTGGTTTCCTGTTTAAGCCTCAGCGAATATCCTTGTACCTCTTACCTTGTGAACATCTCAGGGACATTTCCTGGTGATACAGACCTACAGAGGAATGAGGGTTTTTCATGCTAAAAACCATGTCTTGATTTGCTTTCAAACATACACGTATTTTTCCCCCAGGATTTATCAGTATTTAAAAAATTTTGTTGATTTGATGTATTACATGTTTTGTGTCTTTTAATTGTTTAATTGGTTATTTATGAGACTGAGTTTCTTTTCAATGATTTTAGTCCTTTTTCTAATAATTTATAGTTTTTAGTACATTGCTTTAATTATTTTCTTTTTTTTGTGTGTGCGTGTGGCACCGGGGATCGAACTCACAACCTTGCGCCTGCCAGACAGGTGCTTAAGCTGCTGAGCCAAACTCCCAGCCCTGGTTTTTTGAGGCAGGGTCGCACTATGTAGCTCAGGCTGGCCTTGTGTTCACGTTGTAGCCCAAGCCAGCCTCGAACTCACAACGCTCCTCCTACTTCAGCCTCCCAAGTGCTGAAAGACGTGCGTGTGCCACCACGCCCGGCTTTATTTGCTTTTTTAGATCGATTTTCTAAAATTTCACACATAAAAATGTTTATTTATTAATTCTATAGCTTGTTCTCCTGGATTTTTAGCTAAACAATCAGAATGTTTCTAAAGAATTTTTTTTTTTTTTTTTTTTTGCCAAAATTTATGCCTGTCTTTTGTCTTGTGATAATGAGGTTGAACAGCTACCCTTTCAACTCTGATTGGAGTGTTAAGAGTATCAAAGCAGTAGGGTCTTTTCCATATATGTGTTAGATAATATTTATTAATTTAAGGAAGTTTATCTTCCTAATACTTTTATTAGCAAGAATAAAAATTGAATATCTGTGAAAGCATTTTGGGGGCAGTTATTAAAATTAGGTGATTTTGTTGCCTTCAGTTTCTTAATTTGCTAGCGTATATTTCAGCTGGAAAATAGCATTAGCCATACTTGTTCTTTTTTTTTTTTAAATTACTGGAAATCGAACTCACAACCTTGCGCTTGCCAGGCAGATGCTGTGCCACCGCACTGTGGTCCCCAGCCCTACTGTTCATGGTTTAGCTAGCGTGTTCTAGACATTGCTGTGGCTATTGTCTTAATTTAAATACCGCAGTATATGAAATAAGGACGTAATACTGAGAGAGGGTATATGAAGTGTTATTCAAGTTGTCAAAGTTTACACAGTAAAAATGGGCAAGAATTGGGATAGCCTAATATTTAAGACATCTGTTTTTTTCTTGAATACTATTTCTTGTCAAAACAGATCGTTTTTAAAGATTTTCCATTGGATTCAGTGCATTGACATTTCATGTAGCATTTTAAGCCTAGACTCCCAGGTGAGATCAGCTCGTGGTGCTTTTCGTTTCTTGGCTGCTTTTAGGAGTAGAGTCATTTTTGCTTTTTTTCAGATTTGAATCAGTGTGCACTTACTAATCTTACGAGCAGAAAAGAACCTTTGACGATGTCTTGAAGGATCCTGTGAAGGAGCAGTTGTGAACAACAGAGGGGGAGGAGGCGGAGGACGCGCAGTGATGGAAAAGGCCCTGAGACGCAGCGACCACGGGCAGCCCCTGGGCCGGACAGGGAGACGGGGATGGGGACAGGGACTGGGTCAGGGACAGGGGATGGGGATGGGGACGGGGACGGGGACGGGGACGGAGAGTTCTTGCTGCAGCGGAATTCGCCTCCATCATCCCTGTGAAGCTTAGGGTTTCCTGGGGAACTTGACAGTGAAATCATTACTTTGAAATAAAGCACCCTTTGGATAATTGTATGTGACCACATTGTGGGGGGATTTATGGAGACAGCAATAGTGAATTTTGTCTTAAAAGATGACTGGAAATTTTTTGGAGAATTTCAAGGAAAAGCTATTTCCAGAAGAGAAACCTAAAGTCACGGCTCTGCACCCGAGAATGGGAGAGGGCGCCATGGAAGCGGCGGCCTGGTGCCCTCTGGGTGCCCCGGTCCTCGCCACTCCTGTGTTCCACTCAGTGATCTCAGGGTGGCCTTGTGCTGTGCTAGAGAAGGACCGATGCAGGAATTGTCATTTATAGCAAAGAAGAGAAGTAGTGATGGAAGATTAAATTGGAAGGGTGGGAGGTGCTAGGCTCTGGCGGCTCCTGATGAAATAGTGGAGATGTAGGCTGCGGTGATGTCTCTGAAGGGCACGAAGGGACGGGCTCTAGCTGGTGGGAGAAACAAATCCATGGGGCTGTATTTTGCACACTTTTCTCTCTGTCTCTCTCTATATATACACACAAACACATATATGTTTTCTTTCTTTCTTTCTCTTTCTTTCTTTCTTTCTTTCTTTCTTTCTTTCTTTCTTTCTTTCTTTCTTTCTTTCTTTCGTTCTTTCTTTCGTTCTTTCTTTCTTTCCATATAGCTCTTGCTGTATCATTCAGGTTGGCCCCAAGCACCTGGCAGTCCTCCTACCTTAGCTTTCCCAGTACTGACATTACAGGCATGCACCACTATACCTGACCATAGTTTTTGTTATAGATTGATGATGCTCATCTCTTAGTAAGGCCACTCTCTGGAAGTTGAGGCTGCAATATATCTATGTTTGAAAGCAAATCAGGAAGGACATGGTTTTTAAGAGGAAAGATACCTACCACTAACTTACGTAAGGTGATACATTCCTTGAACTCAATAGTCAAAGGAGGCAAAATAAGATAAAATGCCATTACATTGATTTGTTTAAATCTAAAAGTGCAGCGATGTCCTTTTCCACTTTAAACTCTGCTCATGATTTTGAATGAGAAATCAAGTACGGTCTCATTACTTTCCTGCTTCACAGAAACTAATGAACTTTAAGAAGTCATTCTAGTAATTGGCAAAGGCCCACAATGTTAAATACCCTCTGTGTGTTTCCACACAATTTGTCTGGCTCTTTTGCTGGGAATCTAAACATTTGTGTTACCCTGCCAGTGCTTCAGCGTGTCGGGATATTCCCACGCCCTTCAGTTGGAGTCTCTGCAGGTGCCCAGGGCTTTCTGACGCAGGCCCTGGGAGCTGAGCGTGGTTGCGCGGGTTGGCCGAGGCGAGGTGTGCGGCGCCTCCTGAAGTGTGTGAGTGTGTAAGTGTGTGAGTATAAATGTGCGAGCGCGGAAGTGTGTTGCAGGCCCAGGGCTGGCTCGGGGCCCAGGGCCCTGTGGTCAGGACTCATGCGGGTTCCGCGCACTGTTTGCACCCATGCTGGATTTTGTAATTTTTCCTATGGGGAAGCAGCAATCTTCTTTATTTTTTATTTTTTTCCTCACTCCAGAAGGACTGAAATGATTTGTTTGGACATTCCATATGAAAGCACAGGAATCTGAAGTAGAAATACCTTTTCCATACGACCGGAAGAGAATTTTCTGGTCTTTCGAGTGTCAGCAAAGATGAGTTTTCCATATCCCTCCTTGTCGTCTGAGTAGTTGAAGGGGAAGTCACTGGACTGAAGACCTCGGGTTCCCCAGCGGAAGCGTTGGATTTCTGCCTGGCTCGCACGTCAGCGTGGACCTCTCTTTGCGGCCCTGGAGGCATTTTCATTTATTTGTTCCGTTAACGTTTTGTTGGTTGACTTTCGGGTCCTTGTGCAGAGTGGGGTACTTCTGATTTCTAGGAGCAGAGCTTTTGTGGGTGCTGTCTGCCTCCCCCGGGGGAAGGCACTGCAGACGGGTGAACAAGCCGCGGGCCCAGCGAGGTCGTCGTGAGTGTCCTCCCCGAGCGGCAGGAGCCCATGTGGAGGCGAGGGCGGCCAGGGCGCCTCTGGGCGGTGGTGACGCTGGACGGAGGCGTGGAGGGCAGAGAAGCAGAGGTGCAGAGGGACCGCGCGGCGGGCTGGGGCTGGAGGAGCGGCGCCTGGGCTTCCGCGGTGGTGCGGGTCGGTGTGCGGGCTGCCTGGTGTGGGGCAGGGTCTCCTCCTCGTCCCCAGGTGACAGTGACGCCCGGGGCCTCTGTCGGTGCTGCAGCACTGCGCTGTCCCGCGTTACGGTGGCTCAGGAGTTCGCCGGCCTGTGGTTCATTTTCCGCAATGAAAGTCCCAACGCTCAGGTTCCCCTTCTTCACTCCCTGGGGTAAGGGGTAGGAAGGAGGCTCCTGCTTAGGATCAGAGAGGGCCGCAGCCTCCCCCTCGTAGCTTCCTGACTCAAGGCTGCAGGCGGGCCCTGGAAATGGGGCAGTGTCCTGTCCCCCTTCAGACTCCCCGCCCCGAGCCCCAGGGACAGCCCAGGCGGCCACGAGGACCGTGGGAGCAGCGTGAGCAGAGTGCTATCGCGTTTGCACAGTTAACCGCAGTTGTGTCTTCCGTGGAAGTGTTCCGGTGCGGGCACAGCCGAAGTGCAGAGACGCACACAGACCGAGTCCTCGGCTCTGCTGGGAGCCAGTCTAATGGCTGCGCTGAACAGATCACCATTCGTTTATTGATCTGTCATTGATCTGTACAACCAAAATCAGTGTCATTTGAATCCCTTATATTCATGGGCAGTAAAGATCAGTGGACATTACTTGTCCTAACAATATGTTGGAAATAAACAGAAACTACTGTCTTATAAATAAAAATAGTCTTACAGGAATCAACTCTACCGTTCCCTGTGGACAGTGCCAAGGTAGGGCTGGGGCGTGTGTGGCTCAGAGGGGCAGGTGCCCGCCTGGCCTGCGGGAGCCCTTCCTGGTTCCATTCCCAGAACCAAAGAACAAAACAACCGAACGACAAAAGCCACAGCCCCAAAACAAAACCAAACCCTAAACACTAAAACCCAGTAAAGCCCCCCACAGGGACCGGCGTGCCCTGTCAGGTGTGGGTGCGGCCGTGGCGTCGTGCTCTGCGGGACTGTGCAGCTCATCCCTCGCAGGTCGCTGCGGATCTCTGAACTCATTAACTGCTGGTTCATTCACAGTGAGTGTTTATAGCTGTTGGTGGAAAGCCATGCTTTCCCCAAATGTTAATAAGTAAGTTTCCACTTTTTAAGGCAAACTCCAGCTTCTCCTTTCAAAGCGCACGTTTGGCTGGGAGTTTGGCTCAGTGACTTAAGCGCCTGTCTGACAGGTGCGAGGCTGTGAGTTCAATCCCCGGTGCCGGAAAAAAAAAAAAAAAGAATGTAAAGCGCACGTTTGTTTCCAGTGTCCTCCCTCCGCTCTCCTGCACGTGCCTCTTGCCTTCTCTGGTTTCTTCCTTTTCCTGTGTTGCTCTGAGTTCTTCTGGTCTCATCTTCCTGCTCTTAATCTTAACCGCCGGCAGCTGGCTGTGTGGCACAGGCAGGGAGGGCTGTTAACCAGGCGCCTGTACTTCCCCTGCCTCTCCACCGGGCAGGGAGAACACTGTGGCAGCCGCCACGGGTCCCCTGCGTTAATGCCGTGTTTGCTCATTCATCGCGTGCCCTCCCCTTCTGTCACGTGAGAGGGGCACACACAGAGAACAAGGCCAGCTCGACGGGGATTAGAGACGCCTGACCACAGTCCTGGCAGAGCCGCACGGATGCCATTCTCCAGTGAATCCAAATGATTGTCATGGGCTTTACAGCAAGGTCTAGCAGGGAGAATATGATTTAGAGAGTTACAAAAAGTTTCTCATTTGAGCCCCGGTGTGAGCATAGAGGAAGTTATATAACTCATTTCTTTGACTTGGGCTGTCCTAAAGAGAGGAAATCCAAATTAATTTCTCATTTTAGTGATGTTGTACATGGAGCACTTTAGGATTTGAGAGCAAGAAGATTAAACAAAGTAGAAGTATTAAACAGAATTTGTAAGCAGTTTCTCTTAACCAGTGTTTTGTTTCCTTTGTATCGTCAGGCGGATTGCAGTGCAGTGGTTGTTTAAATGTGTCATCACTGGGTGGACTTGAGCTCGTCTTTGACCCACTGTTCTGAATTTGCTCCATCCTTGGTATTTGCTGTGCTTTTGTCTTCAGTTGCAGTTTTCTTGCCAGGGTCTTGCATGCTTTCTGTCCAGCATCTTTGAGCCATGATTCTCATGACCTACTTGTTTGGTTCTTAGCTTTAACCCTGGGACCTTCCTCTTGTTCTTCCTTAGAACCATAGTCTCGAGGGCTTGGCCAGAGTGTTAGATCTGTCCATCTCTGAATCCCAAACTGAGTGTCTTACTTTCTTGTCACTGAGACACAGTACCTAATATCCACAGCGTAAAGCATGAGAGGTTTCCTTTAGTTCACAGTCTGTAGAGGTTTCATCCATAGTAGGCTGTCTGCAAGGCAGAGCAGCACAATAGAGGGACCTGGCACAGGAGAAACAGTCTGTGACAGGGCAGGCAGGGAGCAGCTAGAGACGCAAGGAGGAGGAGGGAGAGGGACCCTTCCAGGATACACCCGCAGTGACCCACCTCTTCCCCGCAGATTTCACATCCCAACATCACACCGAGCTATAAATCATCAGTGGACTAACCCACTGATGGGTATCATACCTCCTGATCCACTCAGCGCCCCCGCAAGCTCTGCCTATGGATGCATGAGGCTTTAAGGGGACATCTAGGTATACACCACGACACCAGCCTTCCGGAACTCACTAGGTGTCTTGGTGCCTGACCACCACTTGAGCAGAAGGTGCTTGCCTGAAATTCATGGGGTGTTTATTAGTTATCATTGGGTCTTCGGCCCTTGGTTGCTGACGGTTTTGTCTTAACAGCAGGATGAATCTCTGAAGTCTCACTTTGTCCATTATGTACATATTTTGGTTCACTTTTGTTCTGGTTAAATCTGAGGATAAAGACAGATAAAGTATTGTGAAATATGTAATATTTTATGTGTACTTTTTGTTAGAGACTGGATATGAGAAGATACTTAATGTTTTTTTCTGAGACTTTTGTAACTGAACTTGGAAATTTCAAAGTGGTAATAATCACTAAAATGGGAAAAATAGGGATATATATATATATATATATATATATATGAAAAGTTTGATTTTGTGGTGTCATAATAGAGATATGCTATAATTTCTTCTGTGCCCAGTAGAGCTTTAGTACAGTTTTTCCCCCAGAAGAAAAGGCTTTAGTGAGTAATTCAGTATGTGGGACGACCAGCATGGTAGTTTTTCATATATAGTCTACAAGTGGGGTCTCCGTTATGTAGAATCTGGACTGAAGGACTAAGATGTTTTCTTCCATGGTTTCTGTATCTGAATATCTAGGAGCAGATGAAGGTGAAATGATGAGCAGATCAGTCCGCATAGAAAGGTTACCATTTCCATTCCGTGACAGAGTGGGCGGATTTATACTAAGGCCTGGATGCTAGTGAGTCTGTGATAAAGTGTTGGCAGTTTGTTCTTGTGTATATCATTTATTACTTGCATCAATTAGTGAAATAAGCCTAGTTAAAGAGTTGGCTTCAGAGCTGGGTGCACAGATGCCTGTAATCTTAGCACTCTGGGAGGCTGAGGCAAGAGGACTGCAAGTTAAGCCCAGTCTGGGCAGTTTAGGAACTTAGTGAGACCCTGTCTCAAAATTAAAAAAAAAAAAAAAAAAAAGGCTGGGGATGTAACTCAGTGTGAAGGTCCCCGGCACTGAGGGAAAAAATCAAGCTCAGGAAGCCGAGAGGTCGTGTGAATGCCTGTGAGGACACCATTTCCCTGTGTGACCATCAGACCAGAGAGGCCGGGCCAGTGCTTCCAGGGAGTAGAGAAGCCAGGCCTTGCAGGGAGAGGCCTGCACCGCTGCTGGCTATGGCACGGGGCTGGGGCAGGCCGAGTGAATTCTAACTGGTCGCCCGTGCTCGGGTCCTTTGCTCTTTTCAGAGAGCAACCAGGGGTCCCCGGCACTTCTCCTGCAGAAGGGCATTTTGCAGCTAAATCCGAGGCTTGTGGAAGCTGCTGAGTCACACGTGATTCACAGACCTGGCTTTAGAGGTCTGTTCAGTTGGACGCTACACCCAAGGGAGGTCCGTGGCAGAACTGCTGGTTGGGATGCGCGTTGGAATTTTGCTCTCAGGCATGAGAAACAGCGACAGGGTGACTGATCAGGAAGAAAGAAAGGATGCTGCGACAGTTCACGCAGAATGTGGGTGTTTAATCCTGGCTGCTGCCTGCTGCGCGCTGCTCTCTGTCTCAGGAAGATGAGCTCCGTGGGTGTGGCCCCCTGCAGCGGGGACCCCAGTGCCACCCCTGTCCGCGTTGCAGGGCTTCCTGCCTGTTTGCAGGCCTCGGCCCCTGCAGACACGAATTGCTGCAGCTGTGAGAGAGAAATGCTGGACACACGTGAGCCCGGCTGTGAGACTCAGCCGCTGTGTGTCCCGGGGTCCACTTACTAAAGGTTTAGGTTGCAGTGACCGTCTCGTCACTTACTTCTAGACAAGGAAAATACATAACTGACATCCTGATTTCTTCTATTACTTTTTCTTTTAATGATAGTGAATTATCTGATATTAAGGATTCAACTTGAATTTTTTTTTTAGTTTAGTTTAAAAAGGACTTCTCGGTACCTGCGTATTTTTTATTTACTGAGGACATGACCCAGAAGCTACAGTTGCATTTTTAGCTAAAATGATTATTCCCTTAATACATACTTTTGATTTAATTGCTTAGGCTTTGGCCTACTTTTCAACATATAAAGCATAAAAGGCTTAAACATTGGAAAACGTTACATAATTTGGAAAGATACTAGCTCACACAGTATGTTTGAAGTTGCAGCTAGGAAATTAAAATTGACATATTCCTGTAGTTGACTTTTATGTAAACCTTTCACATTCTTGGCAAAGGTTAATTTGAGAGTGCCAAAAAATATACTGTGTTGCCATTTGATAAACACAGGTTCTTTTTTACAGGTGATTTTACTGTATGTCTTAGGGTTCGCAGCCTGGTGCCCTGATGCGTATACACACAGTGAAGAATTGCGTGGAGTCGCATGTGCCGCGTCTCACATTGCTCCTGCTCAGTGTGGGCCAAGATGACCAAAATCTCCTTACTAAACAATCGCCATGATAGGATTTTATTAGCTTTGGTCCTCACGCTGTGCTCTAACCTCATGCGTCTCTAACCTTGCTTATCACACATCTCTGGTATTTGCATCCATTCATCCACATCTGCCAGGCTCTTCCACCCCAAGGAAACCAGTGTTTCCTTCTCTGTGCTCATGCAATTGACCTCTCTCTCTCTTTTTTTTTTTTTTTTTGTTTGCGGCACGGGGGATTGAACTCACAACCTTGCACCTGCCAGGGCAGGCGCTTAAGGCACTGAGCCAAACTCCCTGGTTTTTTGAGGCAGGGTCGCACTATGTAGCTCAGGCCGGCCTTACGCTCACTTTGTAGCCCAAGCCGGCCTGGAACTCACAACGCTCCGCCTACCTCAGCCTCCGAGTGCTGGGATTAAAGGCGTGCGCCACCAAGCTGGGCTGCAATTGTCCTCTCTTAAATCTGCTTTTAAACACAATGCTCAATACTGCATTGCATTAATAGGGAAAAGAGAGTTTTTTAAATAGTTAGATTAGGTTTTGTTTACAGATCACAGACCTGGAAAGGGAGCCGGCTGTGAGCCCCACCCTGCAGCTGACTTCCAGAAGCGGAGGTCGGAAGGTGGGGGGTGCAGCTCAGGTGAAAGGGTCAGGAACAGCCTAGCTCGGTGGTGACAGAAAGGTTGAAAGCGATTGCATTGCAATCATTTTCTGAGCTGGAAAGACATTTTCCATCTCATAGTGGGAGAATTCTTTCTTATTTCTCTAGAACCTTGTACTTAATTGATAAAATTACTGGAGGTGGTGTAACCTCACAGTGTTCCTTTCTGATGGTCTGCAGAAGCAGAGTTGCCTTCTGATTTGCAAGTTAATCTACTTGCGTTGACAGTTTTGATTGTAAGGTAAACTCTGTCTTGGAACAGCTGTCAGGCAAATTACACTGCGGGCAGTATTGAACAGAAGCACCCGGTGTGGAAACCTGAACCCTGGTTTTTATATTCATGCATTTGTTTGTGTGCTTGAACCTGTATCACGAAAACAAGACAGGCCAATAAAATCGTCGTGTTTGTCTGCTCATACTGAAGCACTTAATGTCATTTTTAGAATCTTTTCTATATAGCAGCACATCAAGGCTGACTTTACATTTAACCTGCTACTTCCTGCCAAATACATGTGCGCGCTGTGGATATTACAGGAACAGCTTGCTGTGGCCTAATGCAAATCACTGATGATGTCATGTGATGTTCCTGAAAGCAGTGGCATTCCTGGTTGTAAATAAAATAAGTAGTGCTTGTCTAATCTGATAATCCTGATGAAAACTTGAAGAAAATTATAGCATTTAAGTAATCATGTGCATATTTCCATAGAGACTTTTCAAGGAAGAGAATTCTGGGGTTTTCTCAGTATTGAGATCTTTATTTGCTGTGACTAACTTTTCTTCTTGCTATGTAAACACAAGGCTTCTGTCAATACCTTTTTTTTTTTTTTTTGCTTTACATCCATGAAACAGGGTTATGGTGGTCTATAAGACAGAAAACAGAAAGCATTTCTAAGTTTCAAAGACAGCAGAGTTGAGGTCTGTTCTGGTGGTTTATGGATTAGGACTGTTTCATATTGCTGTGTGGATCAGCACAAATTAAGGTAGTTATTTCCCATGGGCAAACTGCTCTGCTATTTGCAATAGAATCTACCTCCCCGTGTAATCTCAGCACTCTGGAAGCTGAGGCAGGAGGATTGCTGTGAGTTTGAGGCCATCCTGGGCTACAAACTGAGTTGAAGGCCAGTCTGAGCCTGATACATGTGCGACCCTGTTTCAAAAAGGCCAAAAAAAAAATATATATATATATTTACATATATATATATATACATATATATACACACACACACACACGTATACTCTACCTTAATAGGTTTTTGCGAGCACTAAGGAATTTGTTCATATACCTTTTAGTTCCTGGTTAGACATGCTCAATGGGTATAATCTGTTGTTTAAGGGGCATCTGCTGTGTGTTCAGAGCTATGCTGTAGATTTCTGGAATTCAGAACCATAAACTGTGATTCATCCCTTTAAAGGAACTAAATATTTCTGGAGAAACAACAGTACCTAAGACACTATATTGATATATGTGACAATTTGTAGGACAGGGTATACATATTTGATAAAATTAAAGAAGACAAAGATTAATGAAACTGAAGAGTCAGATTGCTTTAAGAAGGTACCAAAGTGCAGATTTGAAGGATGGTTTTTGGGAGTGGAAGAGCGTTAACATATGTGATTTAGAGGGAGAGAATGTGACAAACTGATGTGATTGTGAAACAGTTAAAGTACCTTGACCAGAAGTATTAATCCATTTTGGGAAGGTAGGTTGGCCATTTACATTTGAATCACAATATAATCAATATTTGAGTATTTAGCAGTATTGGAAATATTATGATTGCTTGGACAATAATTGAGACAAAAGGAAATGAGGAAATTTTATCATGACATTAAATAATGTTTACATGCTTGAGTTAGGCTAAAATAAATTTTGTGAGCAGTCTGCAGTGCCTGAGGAAAAATACAGACCGCAGTGAAAGGTTTTCAGTGAAATGAATGGAGGTTTTGTAATGAGCAATTAGAAATTCAGCTCATTTGCTTCTTGGAAGCACCAGCAGCAGATTGCGTGGCCGTGTGGGACACCTCCATTGGCACCAGCAACACGGGATCTTGCTGGAGGTTGTAACTAACTGCGATGTGAAGGATAAAAAACAAAGGAGGCCTTGCCTCGGGGGACGGCTGGGCATGCAGCTCCCCCCACCCCTGCCCCCAGCTCATGTGTGAAACTCCTTTCAGAGCCACCCTAACGTGCATCGCTTATTTGTTTGGAAGCTGGAAAGAAATTACTGCAGCTGAGGCAGAAAATATTAATGGAACAATTTTTTAAAAATGCTTGGATAAAACAAAAATCCATCCAAGATGGTAGAATAGTAGATAGATCTCATAAAGAACCTTTGGCCTTTGAGAACTGTGAATGTGATTATCTGTAAAGTGGATTAACTGCATGCGTGTGTGTGCACACACACACACACACACACATACAGGAAAAGCCCAGCAGAAAATGAAGCCAGAGGAACACGAGCAGCTTAAGTAGCAGAGTTTAGAGATGTAAGCTTTTTCCTACTCTTAAGTACTTCACCTTTCCACTCTGATTATCATGGTCCCATCCGTTCTGTGTTTCCCTGGGTTACTCTAGACAAAGATGAAATATGAAAGCATTTCACAAGGCAAAACAGCTTTCTAAAAACAGACTAGCAGTGTTATTGAAAATAGTTTAAAGCAAGAATAATTTCAGGAACTAACGTTCCTGGCATGGTATCCATCTCACCAATAATTTTATGATTTAATGTAGATACCAAGATCTCCCTGTGCTCGCGCGCACACACACACACGCTATATATATATATATATATATATATATATATATATACTTATCGATGCTATGAAAATGCATTTTTAATAGACTTGCATGTCTAGGTTGTCTAAATCTTTGGCTTACTTATGTTATTTTTACCCAGCTACAGGGACACTGTGGGTGGTTTATTATATAACAAAAATAGGAGCTGCTTGGCATTGGTAGAAGCTTTATGGCAAATGGAGCACTTGATTTTTGAAATATAAGATCTTATTACTTCAGATTTATGAATAAGCTATTTATGTATCAGCACAAATGAAATGGTCTGTTTTTCAGATCTTTTGATCTTTTAATTTTTCTCCTCTCCACAAGGCATAACTATGTTTTTTATTTCCTTGGGTTAAAAATAGCATTAGTTCCTAAAAATAGTGGCCTAGGCAGAAAACTGCCTCGGGACAAGCCAAGCCCCTGAGGGACAAGGACTTCCCTCCCCCAGGCCTCAGGGCTGCCTCCCTCCCCTCCGCACAGCCAACCGCAACCTCTCCCTTCTTTGTCTCGGTGATAATCACCAGTGGAACCAGTGAGGGAGACGTGGAGGAAGGATGCCTGTTCTACGCTTCTGTCCTTTCGGGTAGCAGTGGTGTTACACATACTACTCTGTTCCCCAAGCAGCCACCCCTGTCCAACTCAGGAGAAAGGGACAGTTGGTCCGGGGTAGGACTTTTAGCTATCACTCCATCCCATTGCTCCAGCCAGACCAACGCTTTCTGTAGTTCAGCTTCTAAAACAACCCAGTAGACAACTGGGAAGACTTGACACTTCCTGCTCAGAGATTGATTTATGCTTTTCTGAGTTTGGTGTTCCTTGAGTGAATACAGAATGGAGTGGATTGCCCTCTTTCTTCTCTTCTTTTTTATAAACGAGGAGTTTTCACAACTATGCATTACTCTCTTGAAAGCCTGTTAGTAAATCCAGCCCCACGTGGAATGGTATTAATTGAGTAGAAAGTTTTTCTCTCTAATGAATGTGAATAATTTACATGTTTGCTTTCAGAATTTGGACTGCTTCTGTACAGTAAGTTGAAGTAGAAGACATAAAATATAATTGAATTATTCAATGAAATATTTGCCTCAGTGTTTAGGTTAGTGAATGGGTTCAAATCACATCGACTCTGTAGACAGCATCCAGCAGTTGCAAATATAGTTAGTTGACTCTGAATGCATTGTTACAGGGACGGAAGGATTATAGCAGTTTTTTTGTGTGAATTGCACACACAGTTCAAATATTTGGAATTTAGAGGAGACATCCAGAGATTTAATAATTCTTTCAAGGATTAGGCCCAAATGTTGAAAATCTGCCACCTGTCAAAAAGTATATGCTATTTATAAATGCTTGTGTCCAGCAGTTAATTGTTTTCTGATGTGGACTAAGGGAGAAATTGCCTGATTTAAAAAAAAAAAAGTTCAATTTCATTGCATTTTTCTATCTATTCAGTGAATTTTTATGTGTCTATTACATTCGAGGCTGTTTACTAGAAACCTTAAAGTGGTAGTGTCAAGTGAACATAAAATGTATCTCCCTAAGCACGGAAATGTAAGAAAATAAATACAAGGCAGTTAGAGGGCTTTTGGCACTTGGGGACGGAAGAAACCGCTCGTGGTTTGGTTATGAAGTGTTCCGGGGAGGTACAGTGGAAGTGAGACGTTGTTTTCAGGTGGACCCTGAAGGCCACATGTGGAAAAGCACACAGAGCAGACCTAAAATGTGTAGATGGTTTGAAGGAAAAGGTCTTAGGAAATGAGAGGCGAGCGGGCTGGGTTTCTTCTTGGAGTTTTTCTCCTCTGTATTTTTCCTGACCTGTGGAAGGTGAGCACTGGGCTTTCATGAAGACTGAACGGGAAAGCGCATGTTAAATACTTCAGCATGGAAGAAAACGGTCTCGACACATTTAGCTACCAAGTGGCATGTCGGAGACGCTGAGCACTGTCACCTAGCCGAGGGCCGGGGGGCTTAGGTGGAGAAACCGGCGGCCTGAGTGCGGTCCAGGGAGAGCAGGGGCCCGGCAGGCGGTGGTATGGGGAGGGAAGATGTGGAGCCTTACTTTATACATCTTTGGAAAGCCAGGGTGGGCGTCAGAGTGGGGTGACCCAGTGGTCCTGTGGTACACCAGAGCTGCAGTGTAGGAGCTACCTGAGTCAAGGCCGGAGCCGAAACACGAGATTTTGAAGAAGCACAAATAACGCCAGGAAGGGGTGCAGGGGATAAAATCGAGTGTGGCTGGCAGGAGGGACACGACCGGCCTTGGGAGAGGGAAGAGGAGCCCGGTGACGGTAAGGTAGTGGGGCCCCAGGAATGAGGCCGGCGCTCCGGAGGCACAGGGACTTCAGGCGGAGCGGTGGGGACCGGGGCCAGCAGGGCAGGAGTGTTCCCATGGTGCGTGCTGGGCTGCGTACCTGCCCTCCAGAGCCGTCCTGGATTTCGCTCTGCACGGACCCAGCGTCCTTCCTGTTCTCCCGACACCCTGCGGGGCTCAGGCCTCGTTTCCCAGGCCGCACACTCCTCGCCCGCAGGGAAGCCCAAGGTGTGTTCTGGGGGGACACGGGCTGCCCCTCAGCTTCCTGCATTCCCAACGGCCAGACACTCTGGGTTCAGTGGTCTTTCTTGATCGGGGTGGAGCTCATCATGCGTATTTATTTCTGAGACAAGGACTTTCAAACAAACTATCAGACTTTCTGAGAGCAATGCTTTTATTCCACAGTGATTTGCAGAGTTTGTTCTTTTAAATAACTCTCTACTGTTTCAAGCGATTTAGAAAGGGGTATGTGTGCCGAGGCCACGTTCTCCCTTTATTCGCTACAGCCTGCTTTTTTTAGAAGGCTGTTTGGCTAACAATTTAAAAAGTGATAGGAAAGATTTGAAGCTTGGTAATACTGAATTTTCACATTTTCTTAGAGATAATGTTACGGGATATTTTTCAGGTTTATTAGAAAAAATGGTTTAGAAAATCAACATTGCTTATACATGTAATACCAGATGATAATGAATATCTTGGGTAGTGTTTGGTAAAGCAGTTCCTGAAATCGTCAGGACCTTCACTGCACCTTTCCTCCCCCCCGTTCCCACCTGCTGGGGTGTGCCCCAAATTCTTCTGCGCTCCGGTACCGTCTGATCTGCCCTCAGAACCCCAGGACGCGTGACCGCGGCCTGATCAGAACCAGTGGAAACTTGGGACCCCGTGCACTGCAAAGCCCGGAACTCTCTCCGCCCTCTCTTTCTGAACCTCCGACTCT
Source organism: Dasyprocta punctata (assembly GCA_004363535.1). Lineage (NCBI taxonomy): Eukaryota > Metazoa > Chordata > Mammalia > Rodentia > Dasyproctidae > Dasyprocta > Dasyprocta punctata. The sequence continues at coordinate 36,731 of RJWM01012463.1, read as the reverse complement.
CTTTTCGACTTCCTACCTTATTCTTTACTATCTCTGAACGGATGACTCCTGCCTCCTTTATCACAAAGAACGTTGACACCAATAAAGTAGAACTGTCGCAACTTTTTCCTGTAGTTGTCCTAGTTACTGCTTCCGGCGTTTCCCTCCAGCTTTTCCTCTGTGGGCCAGTCTCTGTTGAATGCGTGGCCTCCCTTGAAGCCACAATAGGTATCTTCTTTGCTATGCTTCTTAATTCATCCGTCCTTTTACCCTCTCAGCCAGAAATGTGGGCCAGACGAGAAGCGTGAGCATTCTCAAGCGTTTAGATTGTATCCAGAGTCGTGGAGCAGTGGTAGAGAAGGAGCGGCCCTGGCCAGCTGACCCAGCGGGTCTGTACGCACAGGAGGAACAGGTTTCCCTGGCAGAGTGCACGCTGGCCGAGGGGAAGGGAGGGGTGAGACGGGAGGGTCCTGTGAGAGGTGGGAAGCGAGGACGCAGAGGAACTCGGTGACAGGGAAAGGAGGGGGGGCGGGGAGAGGGGCCAGGCAGAAGCAGGCATCGCCACAGAAGCACGGGCTGCTGAGCTGCTGGGAATAGAAAGTGGGCTCCCGGAAGTGTGGCAGGCGACTCGGGAGTCTGTAGGTGACCGGAGAGGGAGCAGCTGAGGGGGGCCCTGGCTGGAGGTGGATACGGGAGCCTGCGCTTGCTGCGCCACTCAGAGCTGTGTTTTAGAGACCTGGGCATCACGTCCAGCAGGTGCGGAGGACAGGTGTAGAGACGAGGCAGCCCAAGGGCCTTGGCTCTAGGAGAGAGGGCTGCAGGGTTTAAAGGTGTGCCGTTGAGGGCCTGTGTGAGAGGAGTGCACGAAGGGAGGGAGAGATAAGCAGCAGTGAGGGCTCTGGAAAGGCACGGACCAGTAGTGGCAAGGAGGGACTCCAAGGACCCCGGTACCACGGACGCCAGGAGAGGGCAGGGGTGCCGAGAGGCAGGAACTGGGCAGGTGCGTTCAGCGTCATGGAGCAAAGAGCGCCAGCTTCTGCCATGAGAGGGGAGAGACTGCGGGCGGGCGCTGGGAAGGGTGGAGGGGGCTCCCTTCTGACTCCCAATGGGACGGGGATTGGCGAGCTCCAAGGGGCAAGGCAGCAGAGGAGACTCCAGAGAGTCCAGGGGGAGCCCCTAACGGATGGCTGGTGATGGGGTGCAGAGTGCGGGGCCTTGGCATTCCACCCAACAGTGGGCCCAGCTCCTCCCTTCCCCCTGGACACTTTGATGACTCAGGTGTGCTGTCCGGCAGCAGGGAGCTGTGGTGTCACCCAGGGAACCAAGGCGCCGACCCAGAGGCTGCTCCTCCTGCATGGCGCCCTTGGGCCAGGTCTCCTCCTCTGCCGATGCGCTCCACAAAACACAGCGCTCTCCCTGGGGCTCTCCCCTTGTGCCGCCTCAAAGTCGCACCATGTTCAATAAATTCGCGTTTTTCTCTTCATGAATCCATGTTTGTTAATGGAGATCTCCTCTGCAAAACCCACAAGGTATTTCAGAAGGTGTGAGCTACGTTCTTTTCTTTGTCTCTGTTTCTCAAATAAAGGGATGCGAAACATTGCTTTCTATTTGTCGGTGTTGGGAATTACATGTGAGAAGCGATTTATTTTCTCTGGCTTCTAGAACTCATTCAGTAAGCGCTTGGAGCAATGAGATTGTCTGATCTAAATTAGAAAATATTGTCTGTGGTCTTCGCTTCTACCTGTGCCCCACTGTAGTTTTTGTCTTGATGTAAAGTGAAGTGCAGTGGTATTTATCCAATAGCAACACAAAGAATACTGATTGGTCAGCGTTTATTTTGCAAATACATGCACCAGCTCATAAGTATTACCAACTAATGTTAGAATGACATTATGTATGCACTCACTAATCGTTCTGTAATTTCTCATTTGTTTTGTTTTTTTGGAATTTGTGTATTTTTCTGCCCTACTCACACAGCATGGTTCAATAAATATTCTTCTTTATTTTTATGTCTGGTAAAGTAGTCTTAGTTTTAATGTATTTTGTTTAGTACCTGGTTTGTTTTACACGCAGATCACTCTTCTGTGTTTTTCTCTGAGGCACTTCATTCTTTTTTTATGATTTTGTTTTCTTTCTTCTTCTTTAGTTTATTGGCTTGTTATTCTAATTTCTCCTTAACTTCATTTAAATAGTTGATTGTGTTATCTTTTTATTCCACTTTTAATTTTTTATTTTATTACCTTTAAATTTTTCTGAAAAGAATTTTGTGACCTGAGTGGAGTGTCAGAATTCTTCTCTAAGGAAGAGGAGGCACAAACAGTTCCATGTGCCCTGTTGTATGCATGTAGCCAAAAATTCAATTGCAGATATTAGACCATCTCCTCTTATTTTTAATACACTACTAGTGTTTCCTTACATTTGCCTGGGGAGAAAAGGAAACGTGCACTAGATCCATACCATGAATGGATAAATTCAGCATAGGAAGGAATTGAAAATTAAATTACAGTGGTCCAAATGAGAAGAAGTCTGTGGTATTCAGTAATATGTCTATGCCAGAAAAAGTTAAGATAGAACTTGGATTTAGGTTTGTGTAAAATGCCCTCATATCCATAGCTCATTTGCATTAATCTAAAGAATATTCCTGAAAAGGGTTTGCACTTATCCTCCAATTATAATTTTGAAGATCAAAGCCATTGTTTTAAAATTTGAACTTTGATCCAGTAATTCCAAATCTGAGAGTCTGGCTGGGGAAACAACCTTTCAAGCCTGGGGATGGAAACATTTGATGAAGTGTAATTAGTAATTCTTAAAAGCTTTTGTCTTTTTTTTTAAAAAGGAGGATGGTCCAGTGGATTGTGGAATATAGAGATAATAGAATGTTAAATAGCGGCCATTAAAAGGAAATGTTTATAAAATATTTGTAATGGTATGTGACAGTCATATGACATAAAGGCAAAAGATACATGTATTGTGTATAACATACTTTCAAAGAATGTTAAAAGACCAGAAGGGTATATATAAAAGTGTTTAGAGCAGTTATTGGTGGTGGAATTACTCTTGCATTTTTATTTTTATAGAATTTAAAAAAATATATAAATGAAGTTTTTTCATCATATTGCAAAAGGTCATTTTTGTCATTTTATTCTGGAGGCAGGATCTGGCTATCTAGTGCAGGCTGCTTAATGAATTTGCTTATGTAGCCCAAACTGGCCTTGGACTCATGGAGATCCTCCTGCCTCAGCCTCTGGAGTGCTGGGATTACACGCCTGGTGTTCATTTTTTCCTTTTGATTTGGGGAAATTTCAGGATCCTAAATGTTTCAGTGCCTTTGCAATTTGGAGGTGGAATGGGTGGGTGGACACTGGAATTAGGAGAGAAAAGCAGGTGTCAGAGCCACTTAATGCATGATCAGAAGGGTGTCTACGAATTACCAGTGTGTGGGCTTTATTGGCCGCAGGGCTGATAGAACATTCTTCTCTCTCCTTTCTGCAGAATCAAGTCCTGGGTGGATAAGATGCAGGAAGACCTCGTCACTCTGGCAAAGACAGCGAGCGGAGTCACCCAGCTGGTTGATGTGAGTAAAACCCACCAGAGAAAATTGTTCTGCTTTGCTTCCTTCATGCGTAGTTCTGATTCTTGGAGGTGGTGCCTGCATTACAGAGAGGGCGGGGCTTCTCTGGGGGACCAGGGAGGGAAACTGAGAGCCCTGGGGCTGCTCGTTAGCACCAGCAGGCGCGCCATCCATTGCGCCCAGTGAAGCTTTGTCACCGCACTTTACAGTTTACACGCTTCCTCGCGCTGTGGGTCCCTCTGCTGTGTGTGCTCTCTCCCGGCACCTGAGCTGTGTGCCGTGCACCTGTCACCAGTGTTCCCGCTCTTCACGGTCTGTCACAGAATCTCATGTATAGTCACGGGTTCAAGTCTTGTAGTCTTTGAAATATCCTCAGAGGTACCCTCCAGATATCCTCCCGTCTTCATTCCCTGTTGGTAGATTATGTTTACTTACATATTTTAGATTTAATTTTTAAAAGAATTGCAAAGAGCTTGTATCCATCACTAGAAACTAGAATGCCTCATTGAGATTGGTAATGATTGTTTCTGTGCCAGAAATGGAGATGCTATATGAGGCGATTTTCTTTTTTGATAGCTAAACTGGCTGTGAAAATTGCTCAAAATGCTTTTTGAAAATGGCAGGAATATAATATAATATAATATAATATAAATATTTGAATAGCATCTTAAGCAGATCATTTTTCGTGGGGAAGAGTATTTTGCATGTGTAATCTTTAATGAGTCTGTAAGATCTATTAAAGATTAGATGTCATTCTCTAAGTTCTCACTACTCCCCTTTAAGTCTAAGTAATATATTGGAATATCTGGATGTCCTTGAATCCTGGGTTCTTAGAGAGGCGGTGACCCTTGTATACTCCAAATATGTGGTGGATTAGCTAGGCGAAATAGGGTAAAAGGAGTTTCATGTATGGCACATAAATATAAATGTTCAGGAAGAAAGTATTTAGGATTTTGATTTTCTAGATTTTGGAATATTTGCACACGCGTGATTCAAAAATTGGGTTGAGAACCTACTCTAAATATGAAAGTAATTTATGTTTCACATATACCTTAGATGAGGTGTGATCAAAATATAAGGTGAATGTTTACATTTAAAATGTATATTACGGTAAAAGATTGATTGCCATTTATCTCCCTCAAAATCCTCCCCCGAAGTTCAGGCACACTTAGCCCATTGTTCTTGCCACTTTCTGCAGCGGTTCTGGAAGTCCTGTTTCCTGAGTGTCTTTACAAGGTATGAGCAAAAGTGCGGTGACTGCTGCTGAGTGCCATCCAACAGAGAGGCCGGCTGGTAAAACCTTAGGCTGCGTCCTCATCCACCCTGTTCCCCGGATCTGGCAGCATGTGACCTCTAACACTTCCTCAAAGTTGGAATGACCATGAAAGGTTAACGTTTTACGTCAGTGCAGGACATCAAGGAAGCCACAGCAACTCAGCTAGAGACACTCATGGAAGAGGGGACTGCCTGAACAGCTTCAGGAAGCGGCAGGAATGACGGGAAAAGTGCGCCGGAAAGCAGGGGGAGAATTTGGAAGGGGTTTGTCAGCAACATAAGTTATTCTAGTACGTTTTTTAATTTAAATGTTCATTGTCTTTTTCTATCCCATCTCACTCTGAAAGTAATCATAGATGGTGTTTTCAGTGTGCCATCTTTTAGCAGTGACTTTTCACATAAGGTCTGGTGTTATTTTGAGGATATTCACCCTGCATATGAACATTCTCTTCTGTGAGGAACTGGAATGAGTAATCACCTGATGTATTCACAGAAATTCATGAGGATTCATTGTTAGACAAATAATTGTTCTAGAATCTCCTTGTACAATAATCGTAGGCTTTGAACCGAGACTGTGTTGAATAGTCCTGAGTTTAGGTTGATCAGTGCTGATGTGAAAATCTGAAATCCAGCATCTTCTAAAATCCAGATCTGTGGAGCTCTGACTTGGTGCCCCAGGTGGAAGGTTGCAGCCCTGAGGCAGAAGCACAGGGGTGTGTCTTGGGGCTGGAGCACTTGCTTAGCATGTGCTCTGTATCCAATCCCCAGCACCACCCAAAACCAGCAAGCAGACAAGAGCAACAAAAATAACACCTCCACCCCGCAAAAAGCCTACTATAGTGTTATAAAAATGACCTTTAGGCTATGTGAATGGGGTAGATGAGAAGCTCAGATGATTTCACGGTAGACCCAGTGCACATTTTCGCAGTGCCCCGTTGTGTGTGCATGAGTACTCCCAAGACTGAAGAAGTGTGACCTCTCACCCAGGCCTGCTGCACACGGAGGGCACAGCTCTATCTGCGGGTGAGGAGTGCATTGGAAATGAGGCATTCCAGTGAGTTCCAGGGATCACAGGGAATTCTGAGCACGGGGGCTGGCCGGGCACAGGGCGGCCACCAGGACGAATAGAGGAGCTGAGTTCTCCTTAGAGAGCGATGTCAGCTCATCCACAGCCCCAGCCCGGGGCCGGAGCTGCCTGCGGGCTGTCATGAGCCGACTCTCCAGGGCCGTAGCTCCCAGGTTGAAAATCTATCTGGATGTGACAGTGTCCACAGAGCCACGGAGCTGGCGGCAGGAAGTCCCAGCAAGTATTGTTTGCTCATTTTCATTTAAAAACTATGTAATTGACTGAGGGCAAAGCTGTCATTCGACCACAATGAGATGGAAAAAGGGAAGACGGATACCGGTCTTCAGTTTGCATGGCTTTCTTTGCTGACAGACTGGAGCTAGAGATGCGGTGCTGGCAGCCGGTCCCCTCGGTGTCCCTGCCTCGGGAGCCAGCCGCTTGGCCGGGCCGAGGTCCCGCTGCTCTTGGTGCTGATGTGGTATGTGGGGCTTCAGCAGCCTGGCTGCTTTTACAGCAAAGCATGAGGCGAGAGAAGCTTCACCTGCTTTGTGAGGCGCGGACGACTCAGGAGTCTGTCAGTGTGGGTAAATGAATGACTGTGTCTGGATGTGGGCAACAAATCGAATGGCAAAGTCCATGTGATGCTCTTTGATGAGACACATCGACCCAATGGCAGAAAAGTTATAAATAGAATGATTATCTGTTACATAACTGGTGTGTGTTAGAGATGGAGGAGAATTCATTGCTAGTCGTGTGATTCATGTTTCAGAGCACACGGAGAGTGTGTTCTAGTAAAGGAAGAGGATGCCGTGTGCCTCACTCCCTTTCCTAGACAGGAGACGCCCGTGTGCACAGCAGGGGTGTGCTGCTTTCGTCATGGGGTCTTAAAACAAACTGGACAGAGATGCAGATTGAGTGTGAGCTGTGAGCTGAGAGGAGGACATTGTCGGTTTCATTTTGTTTTCTTTGTATCCATGAGGGTCTGGGGATTGAACCCAGGGTGTTGTACATGCTAGGCAAGTGCTTTCCTGCTGGGCTGTAGGTAGGAGATTAGACACCCTGTGAGGGCCAGGAGTTGAATAAGTGGAGGGACTTAGTAGGTTCCTGGATTGGAAGTCTGTATTGTGGAAATGATGATTCTTCCCAGATTGGCTAATTGTTTTGCTGGTTCACCCGTACAGCTGCATTCCATAGGAAGGCCAAGAACTAATGCAAGCAGCCTTGTTACCTAAATGTAATCCTGCCTTCCAATTTTATGAAAATTGCTCTATGAGCTCAGGGACAGGGGGTAAATATTATTGAGTAAATTCAATTCTTGGACATTGTAGATGAGAGATTTTTCCCAGGCTACTTGCCTATCCTTTGGTTAGACCATATTTTTATATCCTGGATCCATCTGGCTTTTCAGATATCCCTTACAGAATCTTTCCATTACTTAATTACTTGGAGGCTACGTATGTCCATCAGTTATTACATATCTTCATCCAGTGAGTAGATGGAATAATTTTAGGAGGAAAAAATGTAGGAAAAAACTATGCATTTTAATTTTTAGAACTTTTAAAAGTTCAGCTGCAGGACTTCATTTTCTACCCCTTAATTCAAGCACTGGAGTAAATGCTTTATGTGCACGTCCTCATTAATCCTCAGCAACACTGTCCTTAATATGCCTGGAGAAATTCTTTTCAAGTTCTAAATTTTATTCTAGATGATACAGCTACTAAATTGGATGCAACTGTGCAAAGTAAGAACTTCTTGTGTGCTTTAGCATATATGTTAATATCTCACACTTTTATATTCCTGTTTGTATTTTTAGCAAGCGAGCAGATCCCCAATTAGTATATGTGGCTATGATACTGCTCTTTTCATAAAAGTTACAAATTTTAAGAAGCTACAGCTCTGCCACCAACAGTTACCCGCTCATGAGCGTCTCCATTTGAATTTCCTTAAAAAAAATAGTGGAAGGAAATTCTGGGATGTAAATTCGCACGCATGACTTGAGCTTCCCAGTCTTGCTGGGGTGCACAGAAAAGGTTTTGCATGGGCAGTCATGAAATAATTGCATTGATGGTAGAGAAAGTACATCTGCTATGATTCTTGTCTTCTTGGACTTCCAGCTGAAGAAAGCATACATAATATTTTAGCATAGCCTTTTACAAAATCTTCCAGACTGTTTTCCCTTGGTCCTGCCACTTATTGGCCTTGCGATCTGGCCAAGCTCCTAATGTCACTGGACGTTGGGATAGATGACACAAATCTACACAGACCATCTGCTGACACGTTGTGAGAGCTCCAGGCATGTCATTCACGGGGTGCACTGGTTGGGGGTGTTGTGTTTGGTAGTTGGAGTTCAGGTAGAGCCAGTGCGACAAGGTGACAGGATGAGTGTGTGCTTTTCTCTCGTGTTGCACCCTCGAGGGGAGCAGTCAGGGCTGGATGCCTTCTGTGCGTTTGGTTTCCATGCCTGGGTCTGAGGTGACTCTTCCAGTGGCCATCACTTCCTAGCGGTCACGCAGAGGGAAGGAGTCGAGGAGAGCGAGCGGACACACAATCGTGTGCTAAATCACTGTGCTCCTGCTCACATAGTACTGGTGACGACTTTGTTGCAAGGTCATATCCAACCAGAAAGGAGTTTGAGGAGCCTGTGTCCAGCTAAAACTGTGTCTGAAAGGGAGAGTGCGGAACCCACAGTGGGGGCACCAGCAGACCAGCCACTGTCCACAGATAGGTGCTGTCATCTGAATACTGCCTATGTGACACCCATGTCCGCAGTTGTGTTGAAGCCACGTTAACACAATCGAAGCTACATTTACAAACTGTAAACATTCAGGCCAAGAAAGAAATATAGAAATCTCAAGATTTTGAGAACCATATTTATTTTTCTATAATGTGCCTTATAGAATATTCTGAAATATATTTTATGATTCTACACACACCATGCACGTATGCGTGCCCTTTTAGTTGCTGTGCTGGTAAATCGAGAGACTGATGCCATATTAGTGAATAAAAACATTTCAGAAATTAAAGTATTTGTAATAATCTTAAAAAGAGTATTTGTTGAGTTTATGATACATTAGCCAGCAGTCCCTTTTTTTCATGTAATTTACTGAGAAAATGTTTCATCAGGAAGATATTCCTAAATTTGGTCCAGTACTTAGATCCTGAACTAATCTAAATTGATTGGTTTTCTAAGCATAAACCGATGATGGAAAACTTTTTCTCTGCGCTGCTTTCTGGCTCTGCAGAATGTTCCATGGCAAGGAGTCAGAACGCTGCACACCTGTCCAAGGCCTCAGTCACTCACAAGGTGGCCCATCCTGGGGACGGTGGACAGCAGCCCCGGAAGCAGGTTGAGGCCCATGGGGACCTTGTGGCTCTCTTGTGCATGCTTCTCCTTTTCTCCTTCTTATGACTTCCTGTTTGCTGGGAAGAGACAGGTTTGAGAGCTGTCCCTCACCTTTGATCATCTAGCTCTCCGGGGCTGAACAGAGGTGTTGGGTACTAGGCAGCAGGCGTGAAGCTCATGTTTGGAGAGCTGAAGTTCCTCCTCCATCCCCATGGGCCCATCTTTTGGCAGGGACAGGTGGGGACAGCGGCCTAGTGGGACCTGTATTGTAGGGGAGGTGCCCAGGTATAAAGGCGAAGATGCTTGCTCTGAGGCTTCTGGAAAGCAGCACCCCAGGTGAATGAGCCCTTCTTGAACTTGGTGACCCTGACACAGCCCAGCTGGTGGTTCAAACCCTGGGGCTGAGGGACAGGCTGTGCCACTCCTGCTTGGTGTCTCTTGGTCTCTGTTCCAGAGGAGGCAGAGAGTTTCACTCCTGGGTCCTCACAGGAAGCCCAGACTGCGAAGGAGCATTTTCTTCCCTGGTCTTTTCCTTCCCTCCTCCATCTGCCAGGCCCTCTGAGGGCTTCTCCCGATGGCCTGCAGGATTCCAGACTTGGGTGTGCTGCATTCTGCACAGGGTGCCCCGTGTGTCACTCCAGTGCTCAAGGATGTGTGCATCGTGTGGTGTCACCCGCCAGGCCTGATGGAGCTCCCCGCGTTCCTGCCGCACCTGTGCTCATCCCCTGCTGCGTCTTCTGATGGTGCTGGGAATCTGGGCGTCTTACTAACAGAGATTACTTGGTGCTTAGGCCACAGCCGGTGGAGGAAATTAAAAGTCAGCCAATCAGTGTGAATTTACTGGAAAAGAAGCTTTACTTGGCAAGTGAAGGGGGATGCTCAGCTTTTACAAAGATCATGTGGGGCCCTTGACAAAGGAAAGTCTGAGCAGACAGTGGAGAAATTGGTGTGAGGGGCTGTAGGGCACTGGGCAGAAGGGGTGGCCTGGGTTGGACCATGAACAAAGGCACTGGGGTAGTTTCATGGCTGCGGTCTGGTTGATCCTCTTCTCTGTCTGGTTTCCTACCTTTTAAAAAAATTTTTATTTTAAAGAGAATAAAATTAAACGAAACAAAACAATAAAGCCAATCAAACAGAACAATGAAAGTGATACAGGACTTCAAAACAAAATAATAAGAAATGAACAATGGCTACCATAATGTCTACTGTTTTGTTCAAAATAGCTGTCCATACCATCAGACATAATAAAATCAAGCAAAACAAAACAGAAGAACACCAAGCCAACACCAAGCCAAAAGAATGAAAGCATATTTTAAAGAGAATAAAACTAAATAAAATAAAACAGAATAAAGCCAATCAAAACCAAACAGTGAAAGTGATACAGGACTTCAAAACAGGATAATAGGCAATCAACAGTGGCTACCATAATGCCTCTTGTTATCTTCAAAATTGTTGTCCATACCGTCAGGCGTAATAAAATCCAACAGAACAGGGTGAAACCAGTCAAAACAGGATATTGAATAAAACAGATCAATGAAACAAGAAAGCAAAACAGAACAGTATTAGATTTCAGAAACAGAACAGAAGGAAATCCCCCATATTTGCTGTACTGTACACTGTTATCCTCTTTGTAGAAGCCCAGACCAACCTTGGGTTGCAAAGTCAACCAAACAACAGAACAACCCTGCCTGGAAGCAACCAGGTGATCTGGATGACAGGCTGAGCTGACAGCGTTTGAGGCACCAAAGCAACTTAATGCTTCTGTTGGCTTCCTGGCTTTTGAGGATCCTGTTCTTGGAGGGCTATTCTGTCCCGGAACCAGTCTTCTTAGCTCAGGTCAGGTCCTGCTCGAGTGCTGAGTTCACTGTGGGCTGCTCGGTGTGGCCCTGCCCTCCTGGAGCCCGAGGAGGAGGAGGCGCCCACAAGGTTAGCACGATGCCCGCAGGCGTCCACACCACGCAGCCCTGGAGCAGGACGTCAGAGTCCTCTTTTGTGAGCGTCTTTAGTTTTGCTGTCGTGGCTGCCTTGGTGTCCTGAAAGGATCCCAAATGTTTCCCTTTTGTAGTTGTTTTGACTTGAGGGAAGAGCCAGAAGCCACATGGCCCAAGACCCCGTTAGGAGGTGGATGAGGAGCAGGGCGGGGGGCTGGCTTTCCTTTGAAAGGCACTGGGCAGCAGCTTTCACCGTCTTTATGGTCACACCTTGGGAAGACCCTCGTGAAAGAGACTTTGAGAACTGCTTCAGAAAGCAGCAAGAACAACAGCAGGATTGTGCTTGGAGTGAGGGGGAGTGTTTCAAGAGAGATCTGTGGCAGTATATGTGTGTATGTTTCTTTTTTTTTTTTTACTGTAATACACTTTAAAAATTTGTTTAATACTCACCATATTTTGATCATATTTTACTGCAAAATATACTACTGGTAAAGACAATAGAGTCCTTCCTACCTCTCCCCATCAGAGGTTTTAGAATAAGATACTATTTTTTTTTTAAATCAGTGATTAATTACACTCTCCCCATCAGAGGTTTTAGAATAAGATACTGTTTTTTTAAAATCAGTGATTAATTACACTCTCCCCATCAGAGGTTTTAGAATAAGATACTATTTTTTTTAAATCAGTGATTAATTACACTCATTTCCAAAGACATCAAACAAATTCTAAGGAAATTTTTGAATCTTAAGGTGACTTTCAGTATTTCATTAACAGATATTAAGGCATTTTCTTTTTTTAATCTTACTGTTCTTTTTCAGTGTAGATCATTAGCACTTTCTTAAGTTTTGCTCTTTGTTGAGAACTAAATTACTATTTTTTTTTTATTCAAGTGATTGCCTTACAGGGAAGTTTTGCCTACCAGTGAGACACATGGCAGTGTTAGGTGACATTTCTGGTCATCAAAACTCAGGTGGGGATGTGTTATTATCAGCATCTACTTAGCATCAAGGTCATGGAGGCTACTAAGCACCCTAAAATGCATGGTACTCCACAGCAAGGGGCCTCCTGGTTAGAAAAAAAGTCAGCAGCACCAGTTGAAAAACTGCTGTAGATTCCATCTCACTCCAGAAGGAATTTCTTGATTCATCAAGAAATCAACTAATAGCAGATGATGGTGGGGCTGTGAGGAAAAAGGAACCCTTGTTCACTTCGGAGGGAGTGTAGACTGGTGCAACCACTGTGGAAATCACTGTGGAGATTTCTCAAAAGACTGGGATTAGTGGTTCCATTTGATCCTTCTGGGTATCTTCTGAAAGGAATTGAAAGCATCATACCACATTGATAGATGCACACCTATGTTTATAGTGACACAGTTTGTAATAGCTAAATCTTAGAAACAGCCCAAGTGCTCATCAACCAGTGAATGGATGAAAAGGATGTGGGTTTTTTTTTTTTTTTATACAATGGAGTACTGCTCTGCCGTAAAGAAAGATAAACTTCAGACATTCTAGATAAATGGGTGCACCTTGAGACCATACTCCTAAGTGAAATAAGTCAAACACACATCTGTAAACAGTGCATTGTCTCCTTGGTGTGAGAAACTGAAGGGGTAAATAAGGACCAAAATACACAATAGAGATTGTGATATATGAAGAAATTGATCAAAAAGAAATAGGAACTAGAGAGGAGAGAGAAAAAAAGGAAGGAAGGGAAAAGGAAAAAAATGAAAAAAAAAGAATAAAATGGATACAAAGCTTTGTAAATAGGAAGGGGAAGAAGAGTTGAAGGGAGGAGAGGAAATTTGGAAAAAAAGAGGAATGAAAATATGTCATGTATGAGTGCAAGTTCCCTATGATGAGTATGATCTTTGTGTATATCTACATTGCACCAATAAACTTAGTTAAAAAAATACAACTCCAAAAAGAAATGCTGAAGAATTTAAAGTGCAAATGGTGTATAAAAGTTTTTAAGTGAATATAAATTTGTCACACTGCCTGTCAACACTGGTAGATAGCAGTTTTTTCTTAGAAAAGCAGTATGTTAAAAGGGTGACATTACGGGCAAATTCAATGGAGTTGCTTTAAAAGTCTTTATTGGCAGTGAAATGAATTTAGGTCATTTGGGGCTAGAGACATTAACTAGGCAGCTCACTTGGCCTATGGTTCATTATTTTCTAATGTAGTTTCAATAGGATGTGGTATACTGTTTCCCACTTCTAACTGCATGTGAATTTCCTGGTTGAAATACATACACAATTCACAATTTATACATAGCTTCAGATATGGACAGGGAAAGACGCTAGCTTCCATTGTCTCTAACATTGTATTTTCCTAAGAGTTCTTAAAGGTTTACTGTGTATGGGAAATGCCTCCCTCCAAAAAACTGGAAGCGTCTTGCCGTGCCTGTTCTCCACTTTCACCTTGGTCTCTGTAGTAGTTTCATTTCTCCACCCCGGAGCAGCGTGTGTCTTGTTGTGTTGAATGCCCTGCTCTTACGCATGGTGTGGAGATGAAGAGGATTCCCAAGGCTGTCTCTGCGCTTTGCCTTCTTTTCTCTTTAGTGTTTGTTCACAAGTGTCAGCACCAGGTGCTGGTGAAGAGGAACTAGGGCAGGTGACGGTGTGTGGTGGAACTTCACCAGTTTGGACTTCATTGTGACTTAGTGTTGCTCCTTGATGATAACGTTCCACTTGAAATGTGATAATACAGTCCCAGCTAAGAAGCTGTATGGTATCAAGTAGAAAAAGTACCACAGGTGGGGGAACGACTCTTACTCATGGTTTTCAGAGAAGTATGCACTGTTAATGCATAGCCTTGTGTGCATATACATGTATGTGCATGTATGCAATGCGTGTGTGTGTATTCAGATGGTGTTTATAGTAAGCTAGTTTATATTTGGATTTCGTCCTGGGTACAAATTTTTGGGACAGGCACTTGAAATTCAGGACTAGGTATTACTCGCTTAAAATAGTTGGAGTTGACTAAGACTAAAATGCAAATGCCTACCCTGGTTTTTATGCCTCTCCATATTTGTGTTCCAATTAGCCTTTCAGTTTTTATTTTCCAGTAGTTCCTGGTGTTATACACATACTAATCTGTTTCATCCTTGGCCAAAAGGCACATTTTCTCTGAAATGTGACTATGATCCTATCATTTTGATTATCTCAGCCATGTGATTTTACTTTCCGCTGAATTCTGACCACCTAAATTCCTACATCTCTTCATCAAATCACAACTGCCATTACCTCTTATTGACCATTACCTTAGCTTGTATATGGACTCCATTATTTTAGATGTTGTACAGGTGACATATATCTGTTCCATTATGTAACTGCATTATGTATTACTTTGCCTTGTTTTTCTTAGTTTTATTTTGATTTTCAAGTGTGTCCGCAGCAAAATCCAAGAGAGTACTCGGCATATATATGGGTTTCCTAATCTATGCAGTCAGTATTTTTTGTGCCTGGCACTGTATGGTGTGCTGGGCATGCATCAATGAACAAAATAAACAGAAGTCTTCATTTTCTTGAAGCTTATATTCTGAGTAAGGGAAATGGAAAACAAACAAATACGGTGGCTACATGAATCGTATATGGTAAATTATGTTTTTTTTTTTTTTTTTTTTTTTGCATAAAGATAGCAACATAGAAATCTCAAGTCCTGACAGTTTCAAAGTTGAAGTAAAGAACAAAGGGCTGTAAGTTATGTAAAGACATTGTTTCAGGTGAGCTTGGGTGCGTTTCGGGTGGTATGGCCATAGACAGCACCCTGATTTGGATGTGACCAGTTTTAGGGAAGCAACATTAATATAATGCAATGTATCTTGTACACTGAGTATGTACATCTTCATAAAGTTATACAAAGTACTATACTTTTGAGTAGTATATTTCACCAGGTAGTATCACCAGTGGCAATAAACCTAACTAAAAATATACTAAGAGTGCTAAAGAGTAAACATTTGGAAACTTTCATTTTTGCTTCAGAGATTGTATATTTTCAGGGAAGATAGGAGAATTTAAAGAGACCAGGACTTAATTAGAAAACACTAGATCATTTTTAAAGTCAGCTAATGTTCCTGGAAGAAAAGAGAGTTTTATTTAAAGTCAGCTAATGTTCCTAGAAGAAAAGAGAGTTTATTAAGTATGGAATGGTCCCTGGCTCCTCTTTACCTTATGAAGAAATTCTCACCTATGTCCCCGTCTGGCTCCACTGGCCATCACGGATGAAGATGAGACTTAAGAAATGTAAAAGGAATTCTTTCATTCTATTTTGAATCATCGTAAACTTTCAAGGGAACTTTAGTCATTGAAAGTGACTAAGAAAGAACATTATATTGTTCTTTTATGTTAATAAACCTTTCAGAGATAAGTTATTCTCTGTTGCTAGGAGATAAATAATCCAAAGGTCTAAGGAACTGGATAAGAACAGGAACAAAAGCAACTCTAATGTACCTCAAAGGAAAACCATCTCATGTTGTAAAATTCAATTAAAATTAGTGATATAAATTTTTTTGACTTCTAAAGAGGTGAGAAGGCAGTAAACCTCTCGTTTACCTGTGCTAATATTGAAGATTTCTAAATTTACTCCTGTTAGCCGATTGAGACCGTGACGTAGGCGTGACGGGGGAAGTGAGGTAACACTTTGCTTTAATCCCACTCCCGTTATTATGCGGTGGAAATGTAACTACTTCTCCGGTTCATTTATACTTTGTGTGGTGTAGGCACGTCCATTTGGGCATTTTTAGTTTTTCCCTCTCAGCTTTCTTTAGAACACTGCGCGGGAGTGAGTGAAGGTAGCTTTGGATGTCCACGAGCTAATTTTCATTGCTCCCTGAAGACGAACAGAAGCTGAACATTGGTCACAACGCGGCTCATTGTTCTAGGCCATCAGAGTCCAGTGACCGAGGGGAGGAAGTGCGGTTGCTTCCAGGGTTGCTGTTAATCCCAGCTTTGAAATGTGGAGGCTGTCTTTGGAGTTCTGTTTTTTTTAGGAACAGTGAATCACTTGGCAAGTTTGTTGTAGAACTACTTATGGAAAACTGGAGAAATTTAAGGGGACTCAGTGGGAGTGTGTGTCTCAGCAAGAACTTGGGGGGCGGGTTGAGATGACGCTTTGGTCAGTGAAATGATACCCCAGAACCACAGTGTCTCCAGAGGTCATCAGGGAGTCCCTGACGATGACTGAGTCATTGTGCGAACATTTATGTACATTTATTGGCTTAAAACAGTGCAGATTTATCGTCCCAGTTCTGCGCACCCTTGCCATTCCTTGCTCGGGTCTCCCTTGGTCATCTTCAAAGCCAGCAATGTCAGGTGCTTTCTTCTCAGTATTCCGTTTCTCTGGCTTCCTCACAACTTCCTCTTCCGTTATCAAGGACCCGTGACTTAGCTGATGAGCAAACTTAGTTCCCTGTGTAAGTAATTCTGGTTTGCCATACAGCAGCTCACGCACAGGTTCTGGGGACTGGGACGGGGATGTCTTAGGGAGGCGTTAACTGCCTACCACAGCTGTCCTTCCATTTGCTCAGTCTATCTGAATACTGTTCTCTTCAGATATACTTCACTTCTGCTTCAGCTCCTGAGTCCTGCTATTCCATACAACTGCCCTCGATGTGCAGGGGAGCCGATTCGTCCCCTGCACCATCGCTGGCACTGTTTATCCGGAATTTGTCTTCCCAGCTTCTCACAGCTGTTGACTCAGCAGTTGGCTTCTTGCAGGGCTGATGCAAGTTCATGCAATTCCTCAGGGGCCGAGGGCAAGGCCACCGTTAGAACATCGCCAGGCACAAGAGGTAAAGCTCACAGGGCTCCTGTTCCCTCTGGGAGTGTCAGCGGGGAGACTTCCTGCAGAAAGACGGCTGTGGGCACTGCGGAAACCTCCATGGCTTGACCAAGACAAGTTCCTCGTGAAGAACTAAACACACCGGTTTTGGAGGAGGGATTGTCCAAGTTTGAGTGGTTCAGATTTAATAGGTAGAGATTTGACTGTGATTCTCTTTTAGGGGACTTAATGTGCTTAGGTGCTGTCCTTTTCTTTCCCACGAGTGAGGAAATTAATCTTACTACTGGAAGATTAGTCCCTTTTATTTTATTTTTAATTTTTAAAATTTTTTATTTTCAGTGTTTGGTACTGGGAAACGAACTCATGACCTCGTGCTTGCAAGGCAGGTGCTTACACCACTGAGCTAAATCTCTGGCCCAGTTAGTCCCTTTTATAGTGAATGATGAATTTAGTAAATTCCAAGACCACCTGCCTTTCAGTATTCTCTCAGGTCCTCGGGCAGCTTTGGGGTGCTCAGACCTGGGTGCCTTCGGTCACCTGCAGCCCCATCTGTCTGCTCTGTTTACCCCTCAGCCTCTGCACTGGAGCCCCCTTGTCCTGCCGCAGGACTGGCTCTCAGCAGACGTGCTGATCTCACAGTACCCCCTCACTTTGTTTAAGGGCTTTCCCTGCCTCCCCGCATCCTGCTGGACCCCGGGGAGAGCCGGGCCGTCCTGTAACCTTGCACATTTTGCCTGACCCAGCCAGGTTACCTTTCATCTCCTGTTGCTCAGAGCAGTTCTTTGCTGCTTTATAATGAGATGGGACTCAACCTTACCTAATCTAATAGAGTGGTCAAAATGTATTGATCTCTACTGAGTTGAATAAATAGAATAATAGATGTGAAATGCCCAAAGTGGTATGCAGTAGCTGCCGGAAACTAGTTGCTGGTAACAATCTTGTAGGCATCCAAAAGTTGGAGACATTCTCACTTCCTAGTTAGTATGTTTGGGGTGTCTGCATTATTTCATGAAGCGATTTCATGGCATGATGGTATGTAGTCTATAACTTTTTTTTTTTTTTTTTTTTTTTTTTTTTTTGCAGCACTGGGGATCCAACTCACAACCTCGCACCTGCCAAACAGGCGCTTAAGCCACTGAACCAAACTCCCGGCCCTGGATTTTTGAGACAGGGTCACACTATGTAGCTCAGGCCAGCCTTGCGCTTGCGTTGTAGCCCAAGCTGGCCTCGAACTCACAACGCTCCTCCTACCTCAGCCTCCCAAGTGCTGGGATTAAAGTTGTGCGTCACCACGCCCGGCTCTATAACTTCTAAAGTATTTCTTTAGGGATTTTGTCCAGCATTTGTATCAGTGAGTGGTGTCCCTTTCTGTGTTGTACATTCGAGTTGAGTCTGTTTTTCTTTTTTTGTTATTTTGAAAATTGTCTGGAACTTAATTTAGTTTAGGGATTTGAAAGATGTTTCTAGTGAGGAAACCCAGGCGGCTGTCTCCTATGTTGTGGCACTGAAGCTTGGTCTTTGGCTGTAGTGGTCAGAGAACATTAAAACCAGGTATGATTCTAAGAAAGAAAGAGAGTTTGGTGGCAGGTACTCTTTCTCTTAAGACTGTGTGTCACGGGGTAGGAGGAGCACCTGAGAAGTAGAAAAACAAAGGCATTTCAGTTAGTGTGCCACTCAGAAGGGAAACACCTTGTCTTGGATTCTCTTCATTCGCTTCATCCGTCCAGGAGAACAAACAGTCCGGTTTCACCCAGCGTGCGAGGCCTCGATGTGATTTTAGTGGACCCCTGTCTGGAGCCAAAAACTCATATTATTTCCAGTACATTGTTTTCTTCAGGAAAGAAATTGGATCAAATGACAAAGCAGATAATCATTTAGGAAAAAAAGGAGTAAAATTAGGAAGGAGAAAAGATACTTTAGACAACATTTTAAATTTTAATCTTTTGACATGTTAAATAATGTGGAAATATGGGTGATTCTAGTGATGAAAAGAGAATTATATTTGTGATTACATTGTATCATGTAATCTTAAAAACGTATGTGAAACCTCCTCTCAGAATTGATCACTAAACTTGCATCAGGAAACTTTTCTATATAATGTTGATTCATTTCTGCTACCAAGAACATATTCCAGTTGTGGTTTTGTATAAAATGGTATCACCAGGTGTTGACAGTAGGGCTCTAGACTTACGCTTCCTTGACTTCATCTATTTAAAATTTGTTTCTGAGTTGGATGTTGTTTTCATCTCTTGTGTTAGTCACCCTACCGTGACTCTAATGAAATGCTTGAGGTACCCAGCCCATAAAGAGAAAGCTGCATTTTGGCTTAGGGGTTTGGAAGTCCCAATCCGTGATCAAGAGTGCTGAATGTTTGGGTTTTAGTAGGGCAGTGATCGTATGGCAGAGGGGAGTGAGGAAGAGCAGGGAGCTGGTGCCCTCAGGGACCTGCGGACCTGCCCTAGACCCCACTGTCCAAAATTCTGCCCCTCTGCCTTGTGCCCCCTCGGGACCGAGCTGTTTATATCTGGTCCTGTGGAGGTCACTCAAGATTCAAACTGCAGCATTTCTTAGGCATTTCAAATTATCCTGGAGGAGAAATTGAGACTATTCTTTGTATATTTAGAGGCTGTATGTATTTGACGTAAATTATTTTACATCCATTTGTTCTTGAAGCATGGAGCCACACGGATGACTTACTAAATGGTGTCCCGTGCAGTGTGATACCAAGTGCCTGTTTCCATCTGAACCCGGCTCCATACGTGGAAAGCATATGGTTCTCGCTGTGCCGCGGGAAGGGGGTTAGACTTTGCAGAGGACGACACCGATGGTAGAAGATACTAATAGTACAAAGCACAACTACCTTTCACATCAATTAGCTCTATTGGTTTAACTTCAGAGAACCAAATATCCTGCATCAATTAAAGTGATGTTGAGGTTTATCTGTTTGTAACCCAAATCAATTCATCCATTGAGAAATTCCTGTTCCTGAATCTCATCCTAAGCAGAAGTGAAGGAAAGGGCTTTGTACTGGATGGAGTTCTTCTCTCTGCATGACCTTGGTCATGGTGTTTAAGAAAGGAGCTCAGAGTCCTCCCTGTGAAAACATTAGCAATCCCAGGATAAGGAGGAATTCTGGGTGACCCCAAATATGGAGTTGTATTTTGTTTGGTATTTTTACAACACTGGGGTTCAAACCCAGGGTCTTGGACATGTTGGCAATTGCTTTACCCACTGAGCTACCCCAACCCTCAAATATCATATCACTAAATTCATGAGTCTTAAGTAATGAGAATAAAAATGTAGAAATGCAATGTTCATTGAATATGGCCAAACATAAGTGTTTCAGTCAGCCAGTTTTAGAAATAAAACACAAGTTAAGTATTTCCAATTCTTAATTATCAGTCAGTCCCTTAGAAAGCCGTAGGCTCGCGGAGAGTCAGTGCCCTCCGTTAGGTGAACATTAGCGGAAGCCCTGTGTCTGCTTGAAGCTGGTGTAAAGAGGTCACAAACCTGTTGGCAGGGAAGGAGGAGGCTGGAGCTGCGCCAGAGGGAAGCAGGGTTGAGCCGGTTCCGCTATGTGCTGGCCTCACTTCCCCCAAGACAGAGGACCTGCCAGGCCCCGGCTCTGGCGGTGGCCCAGCCATGCGTGTGCACCCCATCTGTGCCGCACGCTTGCCTGCAACTGTGAGCACCGCCCCGCCTGCTCCCCCGCTCCGCGCCCCCCTCACTCAGCGAGGAGCCGGAAGCAAGGTGTGGCTTTGCTTTTCCACCTTGCCTAAGTTTACCATAGTTTGACTCGGTGACTTTAAACACAGACAGTATTTGATCTGATAAGAAATAAATACGTCCTTACAGTTCTAACCCAGACTCCCCGTGGATGTGAGTACTGGCCAGCTCGCTGCTCATCAAGTGTCTCTGAGGCCCTGACCTCCAGCTGAGCCCGGACTCAGACACAGACTCCCCTCCCCGCTCCGGGCCCCACGTGTCTTCTGGGCACCCCCCCACCCCAACCTCCCTCGAGTCCATTATGGCCTCCTTTTTTGTTAAATGATGATTAAAATCAAGTTTTGAAGTTGGGATGTAGTGCAGCCTCAAGCCTCCAGGTCACACATGTGAACTGCCCGGTGCAGGATATTTTATCACACGAAACGAGTTTAGCAAGGTGGTAGTCTTATAAGGAGCTGATACTTACTTATACATGTTTTCCTGATATCTTCAAACTTCAAAAAGGATCAAAACAAAGGGAAGGGGGGGCCTTTTCAATTCGTTCTTTATTGTTGTAAACGCGTTGCGTTGGGGGGTCTGTGAGACAAAGAAGGAATGAGCGCTCTTATGAGTTTGCTTTTCCTTTGCACAGATTTATGAGAAATACCAAGATTTGTACACCGTGGAGCCGAATAACGCTCGGCAGCTGGTGGAGATCGCAGCCAGGGATATTGAAAAACTTCTAAGCAACAGATCGAAAGCCCTGGAGGTGAGTTTAAATTGGATCTGCTCCTCTCATTGTTTGCCCTTGCTTACCTAGTTATTTATTGCTTGTGCTTTTTGGAGAGGTTTTGTTTGGCGTGCTTTCTTTACCATGGTAACTGTGTTTATCTACTGTGTTCATAAAAATGGGATAGCGTGGCTTCACCGGCAACCCGAAGTAGTCAGATAGCCTTTCTCTACATAGTAGTCTGTTTTTGTGTTACTGTACTTTATAGTGCGTGTACTGATTGAGGTATGCATACACTTACACGTGTGTAGGTCACTGTGCAGAGCAACACCATGCAGGTGTTTAAGTCTGCTGTGCAGTGTGAACTCCGCAAGCCTCGCTGATGCCCTCAGGGTACTGCACTCCCCTACCTCAGCCTTCTGCTTCCCCGCAGAGGAGGACCATGTGCTGAATAATAATTAGCAGCTTCTCTGCTTTATGAAAGTACTCGAAGTTCACATGACTGCTCTACCAAGCCAGGCATTTATGTTGTGCACCTCTGAGCCTTCCTGACACCTTAGCATCCTGAATGCTCTTCCCCTTCCCCTCCGCTCTGCCGGCCTGACTTACCTGGATGCCTCTGGCTCCAGGCCGTGTGGCAGGAGTCCTGCGTGTCCACCCGGGCTGTGTCCTCCTCTGCGCTCCCCTAGGCAGTCCTCTCACTGTGCACCTAGGTTACTGGTTCCAAGGTCCCCAAGCCGGTGGACGTTCATGTTCCTCGTGTGGAACGAGGGAGCGTCTCTGTGTCACAATCCTCCTGTGCCTAACACACTGTGGGTGCTGTGTCATTAGTGGTGAGACTGCGCTGCTCGGGCACCGTCCACAGGGAGACCACGTCTGTGATGTTCAGGACGAACCCAGCCTTTTCCTTAGCGCTTTCCTGTGCGACCGGTTGAGTTGGCTGATGCCGGAGCCACGCACGTGGAAGTCTGACCGTACCGTGTTTGTGCCTTTACGTACACGATGGTAGAGTTTAATGGGTAGATTCGGCACAGGGAGACGTTAACCATAGAAGCCGATAACAAAATAGGACGATGCCCACACGCCGTGTGGAGGCGGCCTCTCTCTCTGAGTGCCATTCTGGACCGTGCCCACCTGTCTTGTGCCAACAAGGTAGTGGATGACGTGAGTGACGCAGTGGCCCCGTGATGCCCCGCTGGGCTGCTTGGTAAAGGGCACCTGAAGCAGACTTGGGCAGTGCCGTGGGCGGTCCCCACAGTGCTGGTCACTGAGCTGTGTGACCGGAGGGGGTGCCCTGCGCCAGGGCTCCGTGCGTCCTGGGCGAGACACAGCGAGGTTTCTGTCAGGCTGTTTAGAAGAGTGCGTGGATTAGAATTTATCAGTTATGATTTCTGGAATGTTTCCTGTGATATTTTCAGACTATGGCTGAGCATATGTAACTGAGAACACAGACCACAAAAACAATGACAATGACCTAAGAGGAAAGCACTCTATTCAGAATTAAATGTTATTTTATGAGGATGTATCTCAGCACATTGATCCTCTGTTGGCAAATTTGTATTTGGACTGCTCCGAGATGATTACTACCAGGAATAATGCTACATTTTCCTGAACAAAGGTTCTGGCACACATGTGCAGGAATGTAGCGGTAAATTTGTTGTGGCGACACGTGCCTGTGATCCTCGCATCCTGAGGGACCGAGCAGCGCAGTTTCAGATTCAAGTCTAGCGGTTGGTTAGCAAGATCCTGTCTCAAGAAATTAAAAGGGGTCAGGGTGTAGCTCAGTGTAGAGGTTCGCTGTGTGGTCCACTGTGCCCCTGTCTACAGAGTTCGTGTTGGATAGTAAAATCACTGGAGTGTAGAGCAGTCATGGTGCCAGTTTTAGCGAGATCCTGTCTCAAGAAATTAAAAGGGGTCAGGGTGTAGCTCAGTGTAGAGGTTCGCTGTGTGGTCCAGAGTACCCCTGTCTACGGAGTTTGTATTGGATAGTAAAATCACTGAAGTGTAGAGCAGTCATGGTGCCAGTTTTATAAAGGTTTGACAGTTGTTTTCCAAAGTAGTTGTCTCCGTTTAGACCTTTACTGTCAGTCTGAGCCCCTGCAAATTCATTGTCTGATAAATGTGAAAGTGAAGTCGTCCTGGTAATGGGCAAATGCCAGGGGTAAAGTGGGACCCCGTTGTGTGCCCATTGAGGCACACCCCTGGCTGTGTGTCCCCGCGCCATCTTTTCCTGCCCCCTAAATGCTCGCTCATGTCTTTAGCATGGTCTTATTCTACTGGCTGATTTCTAGGTTATGCATACTTGGTGTTAATTTATTTCAGTCCTACATAATGGAAATATCTTTTTACAGCTTGTGACTTGTAATGTATTTTTGATAAATTCTTTATTTTGAGACGGACAAAGCCAGCTCTCCTTGATTACTTCTAGTATTTTGTGGTGTTAGATTTAAGAATTCCTAGTCAACCTTGTGATTATACACAAACTTCAAAATATATTTTACTCTAAATGGTTCTATTTTGCCTTTCATGTTTAAGTATTTAATCCATTTGCAACTGACACTAGTATGTAATTTGAAGCTTCAATTCGAATTAGGTTTTTTCCCAGTTAACTTTCCAAGACCACCTTCTTCTCTTGGGGTCTGATTCTCAAACTACATATCTGATAGGCCAAGGTCCTCGCCATATTTATATTTGGAAGGATCTTGAATATTCTTGAGCCTTTACTTTTAATCTAAATTATAGATTCAGCATTCCATTATCCAGAAAAATAGCTACTGGGGTTTTTATTGGTATATTGAGTCAGATCAAATTGGGATCTTATTGAAATATAGTAGAATTATCTGTTTGATACGTCATATTGCTATAGATTGAAAGATAGAATTTAAAAATATATCTCACTGAGTAATCCAGGGTAAGGTAAACTTTCATGGCAGTAAAATTCAAAGCAATGTTATCTTCTATTTTAGGGCTATGGATACAATTTTTAGACATGTAAATATTTGCCATGAAAACCAATCAAAATAAGGTGTGCTTTCTATTTAAGTGATTAATGTTCTGGTGACAGCTGACCACAGTTCCGTTTATACTGATTTTTCTCTGGGTGTAGGAAGCAGGTAATGTGGATGTGAGCGTCCGATGAAAAGGCTGTAGGATGGGAGTGTGGTTAAAATGTGAGCCCTTGGAGACGTTTTCGTGTTTGTCCTTTGTCTCTGGTCCGGACACCTGGTGTATTATTTGGATGGGTGGGGAGTCAGTGACTCTTAAGTACACTAGGGCAGAATTCAGAGGGCAAGAGGGTTACTGAGTGTAGAATTAGTTAGGTTTTATGTCTGGGAGAAAGATTCATGTTTGTTTTCAAACTAAGTTCTTTATTTAACGTCCTTGATTCCACAAAAGTGGGAAACACATTATTTAGTAGGGAAATATTTTGCGGCTAATTATAAAACAGGTGCCACATTATATTGTAAATGAATGCAAGATGGCATTATTAATTTACTTCTATTTTTTGCTACTCAGGGAGACACCTGGATTAAAGGAGCTTTAATGTATCTGGGTGTTGTAGCAATGCAACTTTGTAGGACAGATCGTGGAAAAATCATGAATATAAAAGTCTGAGGTGGATGATGGAATTCAATACCAGTTAGACTTATTGCGTGTTTGTTACTAAGTAGCATTACCTGACTCTTGCAATGATGCTATGGTGTAGATACCATCACTGGTCTCATTTTTCATTAAGAGCCTGGAGCTTGAAGAGTTTATGGAAGTTGCCCGAGGAAGCGTGTGTATTCCAGGGCTTCCCAGACTTGAATGTGTCTCGGGGCCCAGGGCTCTTGTGACAGCACAGGTGCAGGGTGCTGCTTTTCCAGTAGCTGCACAGGTGTGCCTGACGCACCTGGGGCAAAGCTGAATTGTGAGCAGCAGGTGTGTGGCGGGGTTCGGGGTGGGAGTTGCTGCGTCTGCGATCCGCGTTCTCCCTTATGTGTGTATTCCTCTGGGCTGGAGGCGTGTGCAGTAAGGAAGAAATGATCACCAGCTACTCTGCCAACCACTGTTCCTCCGGCTCACTGAAAAGCAGATATTTTTGTTAAATAAAATATGCTGCAACAGTGTATTCTGGAATACTATGGGTTTTTCAGAGAATCATATACCAGTTAGCTATCTAAAATGATTCAGTGAAATAAAATATATGGTCCTGGAATAATTTTCCTTTTTGCTTGAGTTTGAAAACATTATATAATTATTCTTCAACATCAAGGTTATCAACATAAGATAACCTTGGAAATATGTATTTAAAATCTGTGAAAGAGAAGAAATTTGAACTGGTTATTTTTTTCTGCTTACTGAAGAAATTGAGCTTATATTTGATAGTTTATTTTCTAAAAAAGAAATGAAAACTGTTGTGTTTTTTAGTGGAATTAATAGCTTTTGAATATCTGTAATAAGTTCTATTTTGCATGCATGCATACACAGCTTGTATATTTGAATTCAAATTTTAATTATTTTTGATTCTTGATTAAAAAACTCAAATGTAACATTTTATTGCTTTATGCTTCAGTTTGTGTTTGTTTACCTGTCTGACTCTAAACTGTTTCTCCTGACATTTTCTTTTTTAACTTCAGTTTTTTTTTTTTTTTTTTTTTCACTCTTGGTCTGCTTTTGTCAACCAGTTTCAGGAAGAGCTGAAAGGGAAATTACTACTTCCTCCTCCAAAAAATTTAATTGCTTTTTTTCTGAAACCATCTGTTTGATAGTGAAACAGACTTTTGCACTTTAGTAGCTGTGAGTGGCATTTTGGATGGTAGGCCTTGTAAAATCATGCCCTGATTCTGGCTGTTCTTTTGCATTAGGTCTTTATAGAAGTCTCACGGGGTTGACAGGTTGCATGTTTATTCCTCCTTGTTTTATGAAGGAGGAAACTTCGATGACTGAGATCTTGCCTAACATTGTGTAGGTAGCATGAAGTAGTGCCAGGGTTCAATTTTAGGGCTTCTGTTTACAGGTCCACACTTTATCCACTGGAAGCCCACACTCATATCAGCAATCTTACTTCTAAGATAAGTCTGCTGAATGACTATGTCTGAGACAGACATTTGCTATATCAGTGGCTCATAAGCTGACTCAGAAACTTGCTAACATTGTTGGATTGTCCTTAAAGCAATCTCAAATCAGTGTTCAGAAGCAAAACTTAAACCATCATTTAAAGTGCCATTAGCATTCATTTCAGCCTGAACCCAGCTGAATTATCTGCAAGTGTTAATTCATGAGAGAAACCTTTTCAGTACAACAGTGCAGCCTCCCACAGTGCCAAATGAGAGAAGGAGGTAAACGAAATTGGTGGTGTTATTATTCCCCAGCCAGCCCAGCCACGGGGGTCTGCTCGGAAATGAGGGTCTCTAGACCTTTTGCTGAGAGAAAATAGAATCGAGGTTGTAATAAACAAATTTTTGTAATGACACTTCTCCAATTGTGGCATATCCTGTCTCCCTCTGGTTGTCCTGGTAACTTTAATTAAAGCTGTTTCAGTCTATTACAAAGCTTTAACTACTGTAATATGCTCTAACTCTTAATGCAACCTTGACATTCAGTGTATTGTTCGATAATGAAAAGGAGAAAATGACAAATGTTTCAAATGATTATTAAAGTAGATTTTGTTTGTTACTGGAATGATGAGATTATTGTTATTTAAGTAGTTTTTCTATGTTCCCTTAGTTCTTAGGCCACTAGTTCTGTAGCTTTTATGTGCACCAACAGTGCCAAAAGAATTCGCTAAAAGCACAGATTTTTGGTCTTCACTGTTAGATTCTTTAATACAGAAATCCAGAAGGAAATTTAAGAAAAATTAATTCTCAACAAGTGACACAAGGGTTCAGAGGTGTGAATCATAAAGTTTTTAGACATTCCAAAAAGAGTTAAAATGATCTCAGGGGTCACTGGTTTGCTGTGGTGAGAGAATGTATTCCGCAGAATGGATTGGAATAACGACTGCTGTCCACGAGGGGTTGCGGGGTGAAAAGGATGGAAGAAATCTGTCTGGATTTCCATGAAGTTTGGCAGGAAAGAGAAATGTGAAGCACTGCTAAAGACTGTTGCTCATTGGTATTTTGAGAACAGGGGACATAAAGGTAGTTTTATATGAGTGGAAGTAATCTGTGACATTTGGAAACAGAAAGGAGGGATGGAGTCTGAATGTTAAAGGACGGTTCCAGAGAAAGCAGAGAGAAGATCAAGGTTGTAGAATGTGTCTTTGAAAAGAGAGTTGTATCTTCCACTCGGGCAGAAGAGAAATTATTAAATATAAATGCAGAACATTATGTTGGCAGCCACTTTCTTTCTTCATCAAGTAGGTGACATTAAATGCAAAGACTGAGCCTTGGGGTTTTGAGGTATGGCAAAGGTCTGGGGGAATAAGGTAAAACAGGGTGAAAGGAGTCTACTGTGGCTAATTAAAATGACTGGTAGATAACATGCAGAGTGTTTCCAATATTGAGAAAAGTAGAAGATACGAAATACCTGTGTAGTCTAACAATGATGTACAGGCTGCACATGAATTTCAGAGTTGTCTGAAAATTCTGTGCATGTGTGTGTATTTTGGCCATTCATCCAAAATTTGTCCTGAGGTCTAAGCTTGTTAAAGCTGAAGGGACCAAGAGAAAAGATTCCTTTGGAAGAAGTTTGAAATATTTTGCTATTTCTGTTCTCCCAGGAGAAAGTGTGCTTACCCTTCTCTTTAATCTTAGTGTAAATATCTTCAGTAGGATTACTCTGGGAGCTAATGTATCTTCCCGGAGCCAGACTGATACAGAGGAGATAACCCGCTCTGCCTTTTGTGCACTTGAGATCACTTTCCTTTATGTAGATGTGGTCCGTGTCTGAGGGTGCTGAGAACAGGTGAGTGTGGCTAGAGATGCCCATGGTGGGGCACAGGGCCTCACAGGTGAGCATCGTGGGGTGGCATCTGGTCTGGGGCTCAGGGCTTCCCTCTGGGAGGTAGGGTCAGTTTTCCGGAACAGGGTGCACATACACCGTCAGGTGCAAGCTGAGTGGCTGGAGTAGTGATGACAGCCCCAAGTATGGAAGTTCAATGTCCTGGGTGTCTCCAGCCTGCATGGGAATGCGCCCCAAGAGCAGGACAGGTAGTTGCCGAACATCTGCCTGTCTCAGAAAGCTCACAACAGAGATGTGCTTGGAAAATGAGCTTGTGTTTAAATAAAAAAAGAAAATTATTGCAGTAAAGGACACATTGCCATGAATTCCTCTCAAAATCCTCTTCTTCACTTCAAACACACTAGTCCCATCTTTGTTGTAACTTTCTGAGCTGCTCTGGAAGCCCTCTTTTGTACCTGTCTTTAATTTCGCTGTGCTGGACACCTTGATGTCCTGAAAGGGTTAAAAACATTTCCCTTTCGTGGTCATGTTGACTTTGGGGAAGAGCCGGAACTCACAGGGAGGCAGGTCCAGCGAATGAGGTGGAGGAGGACGCAGTGTCCCGCGTTCCCAGGCCTGCCTTTCCTTCCGGGGAATGGCCCTGGGCAGGAGTGTTCACTGCATTTAGGCTGATACCTTGTGGAGACCCTCAAGAAAGAGGGCTTGCAGAGCTGCTTCAAAAAGTTCCAGAGGTGATGGGATAAGTGTCTTCAAGCAAGGGTCACGTTTTGAGGGAGATTAATGGCAAGGTTGTCTTTTATTGTAATAATTTTTTTTAGTTTAAATATCTACAGCATCTTTGAATCACCTCTCCTAGCCACCTCTTTCTTAGTGTCATTGTGGAACTCGCCCTTTGAACGCTGGAGGTTGGTGTTAAAATGGGATCCGGAGAAGTCTACAGGCTGAGTAGGAGTCTGCTACACTCCCTGCTCTGAATCAGTACCACGCTGGCAGTGACTTCCAGATAATTCTATCTCTTTTATACTATTACTGATTTTAAAAGGCACAGCCTTTATTGTGTTTCTCAAGTGACTTCCAAACTCCTGGACTAACCTGATCTTCCTTCCTCAGCCTCCTGAGTGGGTGAACCGTTAGGTCTATGGCACTGTGCTCACATAAAATTAATTTTATTTGTAGATTTCTGATTTTTAACCCAGATTAGATATTTTAATTGATTGACTGAGGCTGGTATGGAGATTATAGTATTATGAGTAAGGATGGATAGAAAAGTTATGGAAAGTGTAAGGTTTAATGCCATTTTCAAATATGATTATTAGAAAAGCCAATTAAAGGATAAGCTATATAAAGTGCAGGTTTATTTTCCCTTCTGCAAGAAGAAATGTGTAGGAAGGGAGCTCAAGAGGTTTCTGGAAATCCCATCCAGTGATTTCCACCCTCCTTGCTGGGCAAACTTTGCCTGTGTGTGGGGAGGGATTGGCATTGTTGTATTTTGCCTGCCTGGCTGTGACATCCTCTCAGTTAAACTATGCTCAGGCAGCCGTGTTGCTATTAAGAAGTTTCTAGATGGAATGCTAGTTTTAGGGACGAGCATTGTCTTAGTTAGTTTTCTTGTTGCTGGGACAAAATACCCATCACACAAATTAAAGGAGGGAATGTTTATTGCAGCTGTAAAGTTTTAGAGTTTAGTTCATGGTCTGCTGGCTCCACGGCAGGGTGGCACGGCAGAGCAGCGTCGCAGAGGAGAAACAGTTCAAGGTTGAGGCAGAAGGCAGCGAGCAGCAGAGTCGCAAAGCAGCAAGTGATGGCAGCAGCTCCTTCCGTCCCTTAAATTCCGTCCAGGGTGGGCAGCACTCACACCCAGGGTGGGCCTTCCCACGGTGCACTCCCAGAACTGGGCCAGCCCAGTGGGCGGTGGTGTCATTTGGTATCTCCACGCTTAACCCCAGCATCACACACTGGATGCAGCCACCTCTGACCCTGTCCCCTGTGACCCCGTGAGGCTTTGCGGGAACATTCAGACAGAAGCCGTAACAAAGGTCTAAATCAAATTCATCTGAAGGAAGCAGAAGATAGAAAAGAAAACATAGACTTCTATTAGACTTTCTTTTTAAGTAGAGTGTCTCAACCTTTTGCTGGAACGATTACATTTGTAAATAAATCAGCTTTCCGTAACAAAGCTTGGCACAACATGGACAGTAATAGAATGAAAAGACCTTTCAATTCATCCACATTTGAGGATTCGCAGAGTAAAATTTGTGAACATTAAGGTCCCAAAGGGTCACCAATTATAGAAATGCTTGAAACCATGGATCATGATAGGTAAGGTCTGATAATGGGTAGAATGAAGAAGCCCATAAAGTAGACAGATATTTAGTGTGGGTAAAGGGTGAATTCACTGGGAACAATGGAGAAGCGAAAACCTTTGATTAAGGGAAGAAACTTTATGAAGTAAAATATTTTGGGTAATAAGGTATTGGCATGAGTGAATGGGCTGGTGATTTAATGGAGCAGATTTTCAAGCAAGTAATTTGAGTGTCTAGTATGTTCCAGACCCTTTTCTTTCCATACAGCTGTAGCACAATTTCCATCCTGCAGGATAGACCTAATTGTCCTCATTTTAAAGGTGAGAAAATAAAAGCTCGAAGTACTTCAGTGCTTTGCCTGACCTTACACAACTAACAAAGAATTCAAACTCAGGTATGTATGGCCACGGAAATACTTGGTGTCACTTCACAGGCCCCCTCACTGGGCACACTCACTCCGTTCGCTCATTTAATTTTCACATTTTGTCATCTGAAACTAACAAAGGCTAAATGACTGTAGCAAATCTTCCATGTAGTGAGAGATCTGGGTTTGAATTCTTAAATGCAGGTTACCCCACTTTCAGCAGTATTCACCATGTTTCTTACCTCCATGACTTCTCCGTGATCTTAGCCTCAGTTTACCAGTCGTCTGTCCTGTCAGTCAGAGCACCAGGCAGCTGTTGAGCAAGTCACACTGATCGTGTCTGCGTGAAGCCCCACAGCACTGCTGTGTGAATTCTTCATGGTTTAGCTAGTTTATCAAGTCAGCAGCTGAAACCATGGATCACAAGCTGCAGAATATGCCCTGTTAGTGGTTTCTGAGATGAAGGCCTCTGAATACTTGAGATCCAGTCTTCACAGAACTTCGAAGAAGAAACCCTGTGCCTCGGCTTGTCTTCGCGGATTCTTGTAAGGGAACTGTTCGCGTTCATTTTCTCCAGACTCAGTGCTTTGATGACACAAACCGTGAGCAGAGGCTCGACCTGTGTTAGAATGCGGTGCCTGTGCTTTGGGGGGCGGTGAATGGCCACACGGCCTGCAGACCCCGCCTGTCCTGACCACTGCTCGGGCAGGAGGAGACGTCTGTCTGGCCTGTCACGCCCGGGGCACTCATTGTCCTTCCCATGCACGTGGGCGTTGGAGAAATGTGTATTTCCCCATCTCATTTAGGTTTTAAAAAGTCGGTGGTGGGCTTCTGTTGATACAAATAGATTATGCGTGTTTTGCCGTACATAATGATCTCAGAATTTCCGCTGTGAACGCCAGAGCTTTCCGAAGCCGACTTCTGGCTGCCCCGGGAGAGGCCGCCTGTCCTGGGCACCGCTGTTCACTGTGCCCCGGGAAGAGCTCCAGAAGCACGTCCGCGATTCTTCTCTTGGGTTGTGTGTTGACAGCATTGTTACGGGATTGAAAATCTCAAGCAATTTAATCTTAGGAATTTGGGGCCAAGGAGAGGGGGTGGGAGGGCACCGAGAGGCGTGCGCATGGCAGACCTCTGGAACCGAACCCAGGGGGCAGGTCTGTCTGCCCGCAGCGCGCACACGCGGCGTTTCGATTTTACAGTAATTCTTCCGATGAATGCATTGTATGGAGGTTAGCAGTGGGGTGTTTTGAAACAAGCCTTTGCGCTGTGAATTGCTCCCCGGCCCGTGCCGTCCCTGCCCCGCACAGGGGCTGCCTGCACGGAGGTGCGCGTGGGAAAGGGCAGTGGTCAGCTCTCCGTGCAGATGGAAAGCAGATGCGAGGGACAGCGCGCCCAGGCCCTTCCTGGGAGGCGTGGACGGGAAGGGTTTCCACTCAGGGAAAGTGTTTTGGGGAATGTGGCGCTCATAGCCTTGAGGATCAGAAAGCAGCGTTTAGAGTCTCAACAAGAGCCTGGCTGTGTGAACTGCCCGACGTGCCTCGGGCGCGCTGTGAGAGCAGCACTTGCAGAACTCAAGGGGCAAAGGAGTGGGGGGAAGCGTGAGGATCCAGGTGAGTGGTTTGCGGGGTGTACGCAGGCACAGCCACCTCATCTGGGGGCTTTGTAAGGACCCTCAGTGTGAAGCAGACGTCAAAAAGTTAGAAATGATGATGGCAGCAGAGAGAGGAAACCAGCGCGGGTCTCTCTGGACCACACAGGTCTCACACCCACGGAACAGGCGGGTCCTGCACACAAGCGATGCACCCCGGGCGGCAGCGGAGAATTGCCGATCTTTCAGTGTTTTCTTTGGAGGGGTGGGGGTGGTCCAGGAATCGAACTCAGGACCTTGCATTTGCCAGGCAGGCACTTGTGCCGCTAAGCTATATCCACAGCCTAGTCACCGTTCTTAAGTATGTGTACAGACTTCAAAGTTAACCGATCCTTAGCGGTCTACGAAATCTGCAACATCATTGAAAGATAACCTCAAAGTGAGGCAGAAAATCATTTGTTTTTTACAAACTAGCAGGTGATCTTAAAAGAAATGTTCTCACCTGAATATGCTCGCGAAGAGTGTTTTGTATAAAAATAAATATGTGTGGAGAAACAGTACCACTGTCTTTGATTCACACATGGAATCTTCAAATAGAATTTCATGGCGTCTCTTAAATTCAGAGACAACCTGATTAGGTAATATTTGCTATCAAGTGTCATTTGGCTGTTGATATGGTTGAGCTTAAAGTGGCATTCTGACTGCTAAACATGTTAACTTTATTTTCTTATGTTGAGCTTTCCGTTTCTCCCATCAAGTGGGTACCCTCTCACTGTCTGTGAATTCATCTTCTAACTTTTACTGAGTAATCTGAAGACAAAGCCTTTTTAGGAAATGCCCGACAGCATCTTGGCTTTCTTTTTTAAAATATACACAGGTTATTTTTTGAACCTATACTCTGTAATTTCTCAGCATTTGTGAAGTCAGGAACTGTTTGTGTAAAAATCTGTGCACCATTTCTGGACACCATTTACTATTAGCATGACGGACTGTTTCACTGATTTACTGGTAGACTCATAAATCTTGGATGAATTTTGGGGATCCTTCCTGGCAGGGGGTGTCTATATCACCAAGGTTAAAGAGTTTGTTGTTCTTTTTTCTACTATGATTGGTGATTAAACTTTCACAGTTGTGAAGTATTCTTGTTGCTCAGCTTTGTTTTTAAGTCCTTCATCCTAACATTCACGCCCCCGTCTCATGTACACCTGGTTGATTTCTTGGCCCCTGTGTATTATGTTGGGTTGACATTGGCCTGGAAGTCTGTCTGGGTTTGTCTTTGCGAGCTCGGGGTCTGGAGTCCGGGGATCTGGGGGTGGCGGTAGCTTTCAGAGCCTGGAGTTCTTGGGCACGATGGCAGCTTGTGGTTGCTGATGGGTCCTTCTTGCCAGACATCGCATTAAACACTTTATCCACGTTAGCACACTAATGCTTCGCAGCATCCTGGGAGGCAGGTGTGTTATTATTCTACTGTCTTCACAGTCTGTGCAGTGTGTTCCATCAGAGGTTCAAACCATCCAGTCGTGCAGCAGAGGAAGTTTCACACCGAGATATCCTTGACTTCCCTCTGTATTTGTCAACAATGTGCCATGGGTCTACGAACTATTGAGCCCTGGTCTTTAAAATCTTCCCTGCATAGAAATAGTTTGTTTTTTGCTTTGCAGTATCTTCTGGAAATTATCAAATGTCTATTCGCCTATTCTCTTGGAGAACAGAGGCCAGGATCTATTGTGCTTTTATAAGGGAGCAAGTATTGTGACAGGCGAGTCCAGTTGTAAGTCAATCATTGTGTGCTGTAGCTACAGCCAAATTACCTTATTTTGATGATCCTGATAGATTGTATACTTGTGTTTATAGATGCACAAGGATATCATAGTGAATAATTTAAACAATAAGCCTTGTACTCTAAGGGCTGGGTGTGGCACTCAGTGTAGAATGGTTGCTTTGCTTACCACCGGGTCCTGGGTTCCATTCCCAGCTTCGCAAATATCAAATAAACAAAAAATAAACAGAAAGAGAAAGAAAACTAAGATAGTAATACAAGGTAAAATAAAGATTCTCTTAAGACTGCCATTCAGAGGAACAACTACCTCTTAAAATTTGAGGAATGGGCTTTAAGAACATGTACCTTTTTTTTTTTTTAATTTGTGTTTCAGACTTAAAGTGTTTTATGGAGATTTTTTTTTTTTTTTTTTTGGTACCAGGGATCGAACTCATGACCTCATGCCTGCCAGGCAGGCGCTTATGCCACTGAGCTAAATCCCTGGCCCCTTTATGGAGATTTTTACGTGATGGGGTATTACTTTAAATGACTGCTTTTATAATTTGTGTTAGTCCATAATATGAATATATTATCACTTACTTTGCATTCTGTTGGTAGAAATTCAGCTTATTCAGCTGATGCTGAGATTGTTGATGGCTCGTTTCACCCGCATGCGGGAAGGCATTGGATCACTCGGACTGTGTCCGGGAGTAGGATAGCGGAGTTAAAGCAGCGCATGGGCACTGTTTATATTTTTCTTTCAAGGCAGTGGGGACGTGGAGGTCTTTCATCATCCCATCAGTTCCTGCTCTCCTTTTTCTTTGTTTCCATTCAGGGTCCCGATAGACTGGGGTCGGGATGCATAGGCCCCGTTTGGCCCAGTCCAATCAGTAAATACCATCCTGTAGTTAGGACTTGACTTTAAATGATAGATATATTTTTAATTATTATAATAATGTCAGAAACCCATGCTGTCCTCTGCACATGACTGACTTTGTTGTTGGCAAGAGGGGCAAACATCTGTCTTCCAGATTTACTTAAAAAAGCCCTCCAGCCTGTGAGTCGAGGCACTGGGCAGCAGGCCAGCAAGCCACGCCAGCAACGGTGACCCCGCTGTCACAGCGCGGTGTTCCGGGACGTCTGACACCATCCAGCCCAGCTGAGGGTAAAAATCGAGCCGTGCCTTGGCAGCCCAGGCATCAGTCCCAGAGGGCTGTCTCGTTAGTCTGGGGCTCATTACTGCCCAATCACAGCTGCTCCAGAGACGGCCCTGGGTTGTGCAAAGTCCCCATTGTTGACACTGCTTTTCTGGGAGAGTCTAGATCTGCAGTGGAAAAGACCAGCAGTAAATAATCATGACTCATTTTCTACAAGTGGGTCTAAAAAGAGTTTATTGCCCTGTGTATTACCGCCTGTGCCGTGTCCCAACATCATGTGGCCTCCTAAACAGGAAAACAATTAAATAATCATCTACCATGCTATTTATGCACTCGGAATATTTCTTTAAAAATGTCGATGTTTAAAAACCACTTTTGCTTGATGTGCATCCTTGCAAGTTTAACTTTTGCAGAAATATTTATTTTCATTATATTACTTTGCATACGTTAGTTTTCCCTTCAAGTGGGCTTATATAAACTACACAATTCCTGATCTTTTTGTTAGTAGTTTGATTTTCACTCCTTAATCATATCCATTGGAGTGAAACTAATCCTGACAAATTCTCAGTGGAGTGTTGACACTTGAGGTTGGTTTTAAATTTGTAAAAAGTATCTTATATAGTGGAATGATAATTAGAATAACAGTAACCTATGAAGTGCTTAAAAGGTAAAAAATACTGTAAGAGAAGCTTCTGTTTGCTTATTCAACCCTGAAGTGTTGATACTTCAGGTTTGTTTTAAATTTGTAAAAAGTATCTTATATAGTGGAATGATAATTAGAATAACAGTAACCTATGAAGTGTTTAAAAGGTAAAAAATACTGTAAGAGAAGCTTCTGTTTGCTTATTCAACCCTGGCATCCTGGTGGTAACTTTGTCTCTATTTTATCAGCTATTTCGCCCAAGATTTCTATGCAGATTCTTTTAATTCCCAGGCTAGCTGACTGCATTACTTGTTACTCTGCTTTTCTTTAGTTTTTGGCTCTTCATCTCCTCCCCTTCTTTCTCCCCTGTTCCTTCCCCTCCTCTTCTTGTATTCCTCTCCTCCTCTGTGGCCCAGTGTAATAATGGCAGGAAGTGAGTGTAGAATTAGAATATTTCAAGTATCTTATCCAAGATCATGCAGTTCTAGGTTGGTATTTTTGTGTCAGAATTAGATTACATATTATTGTGCTTTATTTTGCATCAGCTGTTGTGTAGAAAAGTAGTAGCGATAGTTTATTTTAACTTAATTACAATGTATGTAAAGGGAGAGAAAGACTAACAGAGACATGGAAGGAACAAAGGAAAGGGCGT
>RJWM01012462.1:0-56458 GCA_004363535.1 Dasyprocta punctata | reverse complement strand
CAAAACAAACAAGCAGATGATGAAACATTTTAATTTCATGAGTATACAAGAATAGCTACAAAGACCTAACGTAAATGAGTCTATACACTCACAACTGGCCAGGTAATTGTGACTTATTAAACCTAAAATACCTTTTAGAAAAAAAAGAATAATTTATAAAATATTAATTGAGAGGTTATTTTAAGAAAATACAATTAATTTGTCTTTTTATCTCAGTGAAATTGTGTGTATACATATGAGATAATTACATTAAATTATTATTTTTTATATTTTTTGTTAACATCTTCTGAATTATAAGATACTCCATATCACTATCAAATAATAGCACATGCAGTTGTTAACAAACTAGAAGCCAGAGGGATGTTCATATGCTGGATAATGAATGTTTAGAATTTGTAGATTTATTAGGATATGTAGATTATCTATTTTCTGCCTTGAAATTCCTTTTAATTTTATTTAATCATTGACCCTATCAACATGGAAATACATATTTGTATATACTGTCAAATGTCCAAGTTTAATAGGACACAAAATGAAATTTTTTGAATGGTAATACTAAAGTGAATGTTATTTTCAGAAGAACAGTTCATAATTACTATTTATGATAAAATAATTATCTGTAAAATTTGCATTTATTTAATGTTCTATGGTTATTTTATTCACATAATTGCACTTTTCAACAGTGGAAATATTTTGTGAACAATATCAGACCACCATCATAGATAAATTAACAAATTATAAATACAGCCTCCAATTTTTTTGCATAACTCATCCAAATTATGAGCAATCATCACTGTAACACATTAGTTATCCAAAATTGTTAAATGCAAATAAAAGGATTCTCAAAATTTGCCACAAATCTAATGTACCTTAATCATATAATGTAAGATGATATTTATTAAAATGAGTATGGAAAGTATCAGTTCAAGGAGAAGCACAAAAAAGTCAAAGGGAAAGGTGAATGATAGGAAGTTTGGGAACTATTCTAAAATATCACACTAAAAGTAGTCAAGGTGCGATTTTTATCAGGCTTTGTGAATGAACTGACTGCATTAACCGATCAGCACATAAGAGAAAAATCAGTGGGAAATAGCACTGCGGTGGGAAATGACGAACGTGCATTCCACACTTCACCCATCAGCCAGCCTTTAAGGAGAAGTCAGGTACCTTTTTTCTCATAGAGGTCGAATTCGTGGCCAAACTCTTTCTTCACTCCACTTGACATGCTATTGAAAGGAAGCCATAGGCATCTTTTTCTTGCTTTATCAAAAACAAAGGCCCTGAAAAAAATATCTGAATGAAAAGAAGAAACACTACTATTTATACATTTTTTTAAAGAATTGGCACATGGTGTACCAAGGAAGACATATAAAATCAGACGGGCCATTGTATATGCATGATAAGAATACACTTGATATCAGAATCCACCATGTGATGACCAGAAAAGGAAACACAAAACTAGCTTGTTATAGGTATAAATTTAAATATTAGACTGAAAAGTAGCTGAGATGTTCTCATGCTATTCTGAATGACTTGTAGAAAACTAAGAACTTCAACAAGCAAATCTAACATGTAACACAACTGTCTGGATTATTTTCAAAAATGTTTGGGTTGTTGGTTTTTTAGGTACCCAGTTTGTTGAGAGATTTTCTTTATACTTCTATATGGAAGAATATAATTATGATATTATGATTAGTTTCCCAAATATGTAATCATATAAAAATGACATTTCCTAAGCTATATCAGGAAAATCTCCACACAGGACATTTGCTAAGAAAGGAAGTTCTAAAATCAAACGTTCAGAAACATTGCATATAGTATCCCTCCCCAGTAAAGTATAAAATACTAAGCTTATTAAAGGCTAGGAAAATCTTGCTATAAGAGTAACTTTGTTTCAATCCATGTTTCCCAAACATGTTTGCTTGTATATGTACTTTGGTTTGTTTGTTTGATTGGTTGGTTTTTGGGTTTTTGCTATATAGTTCAGGCAGGCCTTGATCTCACTATGTAGCCCAGGCTGGCCTGGAATCCATAGCAACCTCCTGCCTCAGCCTTCCCAGTGCTGGGATTGTAGGAGTGTGCCACCATGCCTAGCTTTTGTATAAGCATTTTATTTTAAAAGTTATTAATATTTGGGGATATGCTTTCAATGTAACATCTTGAAAAGTATTAAAATGTTTCACCTCTACAGCTACCATTCCTGCAGCCAAGTATTTCATTGTTTTTGTTGTTGTTGTTGATGTTTGATCAAAGACAAAAGGTGAAATACCAAAAGAACTAAAACAAAATGTAGGTGACTTGAACTAGAAAACTGTATACAGAATTTCCAGTTTTCTGATCTCATTAACTCTTTTCTGTCCTTCCATTTTTATTATGGTCTTCTTTTAAAAATTATTCTAAACAATTCTACAGAGTTGTGGCTAGAAGAAAAGGTCCCTTGATTTCCTCTCTTAGGTCGCCCTGTGAATGAGCAGTCTGCTGAAACCGTACGCGCAGGTACTCTGAGCGGCTTTCCTGCCTAGCAAAAAAGATCTAGAACTCCAGCCAAATCAGCACTGTGGACACCTGCTCAAGAACAAAGGGCCTGTGAGAATCTTCCTCCTCTCTCTCAGCCAGTGCACAGCACTGCCACACAGCCTCAGTGATCCTCGCTGATATTATGTGGATACTACATGTAACTTACAGTCCACAATATGGCCAGAAAGTATGAAACTTCATATACCTGGGGTAACTCTGTATTTGTTAATAAGGCCACACGTCTTCTCTAAAGCAGTGAATCATTTTAGTCTGTACTGAATAAACAAGATAAGACAGTAACTGTGAATGGAGTGGAAGCAATATTTTTTTTTACATAGGACCCAAGAGAGAACATTTCCAGAATTCAAGTTTAAAATCAACAGTGAGATGTGGTTTCCCACCCCCTTTCCCACAAATTTCCAACCCTGAGAAGGGCAAATATAACTTCAACCTGTCTGGTTGTCAAAGGAACATCTCCACAAATCTACACAGCTGAGGTATGCAATGAAAGTAGTATTTTTCTAATTTGTTTTTTAGCAATCTTAAGGCTTTCATGCAAAAGTCAGCAAATGACACAGAACTGGCATAGAGTAAGAGTAGGATTACTGTACTACTTGCAAATTTAATTCCCACTTCCAATGCCAGAAAGTGTCTCCCTGAAAGTGGCAGTTGGGCTGTAAGGATGGGAAGAGAGTCTTCCCAGCATCCTCTGCGGGGCCTCTCTGACCACGCCCCTCCCGGCCAGGCCTCCACACTCACTGCTCTGAGGAAAGCGGAGACACTGCAGAACCCTGAGTCTACACTGCCTCTAACTGTCCAGTGCAATGAGCTGTATTCTGAAATTTGTGGAATGCTTCATACAATACTACTTTAAAAAACGATTGAAATAAATAAGAAAAGAACAAGAAAAGGGAAAGGAAATTTATGAAAAAGCACGAGAAAATGTATGTTCTCCGGGCAGCTTGAGGGACTATGGAGAAGTCATGATTGATTTCCTGACCTAGCACTGCGTTTCCTCCTGGCTCACGGGCAAATTAGTGAAGGGTCGTCCAAGGACTAGCAAAGGCAAGGGACCCTCCATCTGCACCCTCCAGCCTGAGCTGCTCTATCACTTTTCACCTGAAAATTCATCACCACCACCACCAAAATGCTTTCACACAGCCTTTGCTACCAACACCAGTCCCTGCAGCAATTTTTAACTAATTCTCTCAACACCTTTTATTTAAATCCCTAAAGACAAAGATATAAGTTGCAGTAGATTTTGGCCTTTGTCCAGTTTCCATTCTGAAAATTCCTCCAGTCCTCCTGAAAGACAGAGTAAGGGAGGGAGGGAAGGAGAGAGAGAGAAGAAGGAAGGAAAGAAAGGAAGGAGGAAAGGAGGGAATAGAAGAAAAGAAGAGGGAAAAAGGAAGGGAGGGAGGGAAAAGGTTTATGTTGAATGACTGAACAGAATATTTTAAAATGTTGGAGAGATAAACATCAACCTAAGTTGATTTCAGCTCCTCAGGTTTAACTGTTCCTAATATGAGAAACAAAAACTCTCATAGCCAAAACCACTGTTGACTTTAGAGGACATTTTTTTTGCAGTGTCCCTTACGCAAGCTATACTTGCATTCACAGAGAGCTATGATTTCTTTCTGAAGACTTAAAACTAGACTCAAACTTAGTCAAAGGAACAGAATGCATTGTTCACTAAAAAGCGAAATGAGGAATAGGATTGCAATGTGCACCCGTTACGTGTGGAAAGCCATCCTGAGAACAAGGTGGAGAAACTTACTTGCAGGTGAACTGGAGCCCTTTATTCCTCGTGCATCTACTAGCACACTGGTCTGCACTGTTCATTTTCTTGGTCTTAATCTTCAGTAAGGGGTCTTCTTTGATGAGAGTAGTCTTTGCTGACTTTTTGAATTCATGAAGGGTATTTCTTCTTTTCTTCTGTCCTTCTATTAATGCAAAAATTGGGAGAAATGGGAGAAATGCTTTCAAGTCTTGAATATAAAAAGAACTTGTACATCATCTGCAAGATAATGATTTTATCAAGAGCCTAAGAGAACTCTGGGGGTTAGAAGTGAATAAGGTTGGGGAATAGCTATGAGCCAGAGAAAACCATTGTAATCAGGGGAAAGCAAGGAACCTGTCACATACTCATTCATCAATATTCTTCAGTCATTCTCTGCATTCTTTCAAAGGTAGTGTGTCATCAAAAATTAGGACAGCATTAACCTTCAATAAACAAAGACACCTAAAGAAATAACTATTAAACTCTATTATGATAGAGTTCAC
Organism: Dasyprocta punctata; assembly: GCA_004363535.1. NCBI lineage: Eukaryota > Metazoa > Chordata > Mammalia > Rodentia > Dasyproctidae > Dasyprocta > Dasyprocta punctata. The sequence goes on along the minus strand of RJWM01012462.1, from coordinate 51,658 downwards.
CCTAAAGAAATGTATTCTCCAAACAGCTCAGATATCAGAGCCAGGTGCACCTTGTCATGCTTTATAATTAACATCTTCATTTTCTTCTACAGTTGGCCCTGTGTAAGTTAGGGTCAAGTGGAGAAGCCAATTCAAAGGCAAGTGAGAGACCCCTCACTCAAAGCTATGAAGCAGACAAATTCTGCTCCCCTGTTTTTAAAACTGTTTCATGCTATTCACATTTGAGCCATTCTCTTTTCATTTACTACACATTAAATGTTCTGTGCTATTGAACGCTATTTCTTAGTGTCCGCTGAGCTGTTTGTCTTGAGATCAAGCCAAAGGCTGTAAATCAAGGACATGTAAAACTTCATCCTTTAATGCAGCAGTATCATTTTTCTTCATGAAAGTACAAGGCCCCTAGATAAGATGAAGCCTCCTACCACAAACCTGGAAAACAGAACCAAAACTTCCTAAAGGCTTAATCTTATGGATTACTTGAGAGTTCAAGAGCTGTTTCTTTACTCTCAGTTTTCTGAACGTCATCCAATGTCATAGTCAGGTCACCCTCTTCACAGGTTGGGTCATGGTGTCTGACTGATTGCAGCTCTAGGATAATAAGCTTGGAGGAAACCGTGTCCCTCTGCTGGTCAGTTCATTTGAACACCCTTTTACCAAAGGTAATGAGGGCAGACTCATGTTTAAGTTGATGAAACCGTGGCACAGGGAAAAGTTAATTGGCTACACACAGTCCCCAGACCGGAAGCCCAGCTGCCCATCTTCAGAACCACTGGACTCCACTTACCACATCGACTTTAAGAATTGAGAAGAATGTGGAAATGTAACGTGTAAACATTTTGCTGAAGATCTGTTTCAGGGATATCAATCAACTTGGATGGCAGAGCAGGAAATGCATAATAAATAAGAAGAAACATGAGGTTTCCGGTTCTTTGGAAAACTCTAAAAAGATCAGTATTAATTTCTGTAGCAACACTTCCGATTTTAACTTTTCTTTCTCCTGCTGGATGAGATGGCTATTGTACAATAAATAGTATTTTAACATAAAGTTTCAATCAACCAAGTGATCTGTTAGCACGTTATTTAACGCGTGTCTGCCGAATGTCTTGCATGACTCTGGCAGACAGATGGTAATCCTGGCATTCTCATTGCCTCACAAAGTGATGGCCCTTAACTACCTGGACTGTCCGTATTCCAAGGACTCAAGCCAGAGAATGAAAGTTACATTAATGACGAAGGAAAATGAATCACTTAAACTCTCATCACTAGGTAAACCTTTAGAAATCAATTTTGATAAAAACGTTACGGATACGCAAATATTTTGTTTTCTTTTTGAAATGTCCTTTGTTTTCTGACATTGGAGAAGAAACTGCTCTTTTCTCAAGCAAGGAAAGCATAACTCTGCTTGAACTTTTGTTTCTGTCACAGACCCATGTTAGTGGGAAGCAATTTTTTTTAAATGATGGAGAAGATTCTATTTTTAAAACTGTCTGCAGGGGCAGGGGCTAGGGATTTAGCTCAGCCCCATAAGCGCCTGCCTGGCAAGTGTGAGCTCATGAGTTCAATCCCTGGCACCAAGCAAACAAAAAACTGTCTGCAAATAGAGAATTACATATGTCATTGTGAAGGGGTGTGTGTGTGTGTATATATATATACATATATATATATATGCATATATTTCTTAAATGAGTTCATATAACTAAAATTATGGAATTAAAATTGGCCCGATTATAATGTATTTATTGTGCTTGTCTAAGGGTGAAAGAAGCATATAAAAATAAATTTGAAAATACTATGACCAACAGCATTTCAGTAATTAATTAAAATAGAGGCCCTGGTCACTGCTTCAGTTTCTTTTCTCAATACCACACAGCATGAAGGGAAGCAGCGAAGCCCATTGCAGAAAGGAGGTCTCTGGGGAATCGTTGCATGTTTAATTCTGCAGATCCCCCATTGTCCTGTTGAAATGTGCTAATGTGTAGTTGTAACTCATTAAAAATTGTCTGTTCTTGCTTGCTGGTAATTTTACCATTAGTAAAGATCAAAAAGCATTCTGAAAAATGAATATATCTACAATTCCCCTTTGCTGTGTAACAAATAGAAGTAACACACTTATCTAGGGCTACAGAACTAGTCAGGGAAGTGGGAGCCAATACCAAGATTCCTTCCTCAGTACTCCTGCTTTGTCATATGAGTTTTCCCTTATAAGTCATGCATACTAGGTCAGTAACTAATTAATAAAATTATGAAATTTGAGTTAGCTACATATCATGTAATACAAGCATCTATAAAACCAATTACTCATCCAATAAGAGAAAAATTCAAAACAGAATCCATTCAAAAACAGCATCTGAAAATAAAACCCCTTTGCTGAAAACAGTTTCAACTTTCTCTTCCATATGTATTAACCGTGAATGCTTGTTTTACTGAAAACTCTTAAAAGCCAGTCTTTCTTTGGGGAAAAAAAACTAAAGAAAATATCTTTGGATCAGATTTTTCCCTATTATTGTTTTTTTTTTTTTTCCTATGTGACTGTTAGTTGAAGTTCACATACAAAATATTGAAATGAAATCAAAGGGTGAGAGATCATGGCAAATTTGTCATGCTTTCCTGTATTTGAAATTACAACCGCTTCCTTCATCTTCTCCCAGTATGGTAAAGTATGCTGCAAGCTATATTTCCTGAAGAACTTGAAGTCTCTGTTTCAGAATTGAAATCATTAGGATCCTATTGAAAACCTACAACCAGAAAGTGGGGTCAAATGTATCAAGGTGCTTGAAGAAAGACACATTTCTCCCCTGGTCCTTCAGCCTCACACTCGCTTCTCTCAGTACCTCATATATTTTCCTCTGTGTGGATGACCTGTTGACTTCAAAGGAAAATCCTGCGAGGAAAGGATTTTCAGAGTGTGGAAAGAAGCAGGAATCTGGCTCTGCATATTCTGAGAAAGCCACTCGGATGCTTAGTGATGAACAGTTTGAAGAGCAAGATGTTAAGATGAAAGTATCCAAATAATGAATGGGAGGAGGCGGCAGTGACTGGAGATTTTAAATGCTCAAAGTCAAGAATCACAAATAGAAGTCTAAGTCCTGACTGTTACCTAGCTAGGACTTGGATTTCACTGACAATGGTCTCCAGGAAGTAACATATCACAAATGATGTGGAGGAGAATGAGACTGTGTCAGATTTAAATCAGATGTTGGTGTTTGCGAAGCAACATCACTGTCTCTTCCAAGAGTTTGCAAAATGAGGTTAGGTGTGAGGTTTGGGAACCTCCCTAGCTTTTTTCCTGCTTCTGCTTTCTACGTCCTCTTTGAAGGACTCCCTGGAAACCTCTTCTAGTCGGTGCCCTCTCTGTCCATTTCTGTCTACAGCTGTCCCTCTACACAGCAACCAAAGGCACCGCAGGGCGGGCGGTACGACTGCCATCCAGTGTCTCACTCGTCACTCAAGTCTTCCAGGTAGAGCACTCATGGCACAGCATGACCTTCAAGCCTCTCCATCTGACCTCCTCTTGCTCCCCCAGCCCCAGGTCATGCTCCCCTGGGTACCATCGCACCTGCCCTGTGGCACTCCTGCAGCTGCTGTGTGAGGTCTTTCCGAGGCATCCCTCGTATGTCCCGCAGCTACACTTTGGCCACCTGTGTTCTCCTGACTCAGGTGCCAACCAGGCCACCACTCATCTGTCCATACCCAACGTGGGTGCCAAACTCTGCCCAAACCTGATTTCACTTGCTCAGCTGGAGATGAACTCTCAACCCCAGGCCTTCTAGCACAGAGGACTTTTACTATTCTTTAGCCAAATGGCTCTTCAAAGTAAATTTCAGTTGGTTTCACTGCTGCTGGCTACAACATAAGTAAAGGGGACAGACAGTCACAGATTTCATTCACACAGCTTTGGTAGGAATCGCACCTCTTTCCCTTAGCTAACAGAGACTACAAGATAATTAAGGCCTTCAACCTTCAATTTTCCCATGTAAGATAAACCCAACAACGCCAAGCTCACTAGATAGAATTAAGTAAGTTTTTCTTTAGAACTTGGTTCATAGCAGTTGCTCACCAAATATAGGTTCTTTTCCTCCTTCTTCACCTTTACATTCTTTAAAGACTCTTAGACAAGAGGTACTCATATAATGCTTCTTTTGTTACAGAGGACTGGTATTCCTTCTCAGTGTAAGTGAGAGTGAACAAAACTACCCCTATAAAGATGACTTGGGCCAACCATATTGAATATTTCTTAACAAAACTTTTTAATAAAGTTGTCTCCATAACACATTCTGCTCCTACTAGCTCGCAATTTATTACAGTGTCCACTTATTTTCTAACAGTGTGCTAGTTTTTATGATACAACCAACAAAAATATAGCCAAAGCCAGTAACAACAACTACCATAAAGCTTCTCAATGCTCCATATTAGAAGGCATTTAAAAAGAACAAATTCCCTTTATATGTTTAAAAAGGCTACTCCTGTTTTCCATTTTGGTGATAATATGTTTATCAAAAGCTATCAAAATAATTTTGCCACCCAGAGAAAGTTGGACCCTCTTGCTGGGACAATTTTAGTATTATCCACTTCAGGAATTATTCATAGCGTAGATCTGTGATTCCCAGTCGGCCTGCCAGCTCACTCTAAAGCTTTCTGCCTCTACTCAGGGAACACAGTCACTTCAACATGAGCCAAAGTGAAATACAACTGCAAATGTACGTCTCCTGCCAAAACTCGGAAATGCTTGCCAAAAGCAAATAGACACTGTCGAGGGCCCATCTACTGTTTGGGTTTTCAGCGCTGCGCTCTCCCTGTTAGTTCAGATGACTTCAGGTAACTAACTGTATTATTCTTCACAGCAGCACTTTAATCTTTCCAAAGGAAATCCATCAGAGTGCTAGCCATGATTTCAGTTTATGACCAGAATTCCCTAAACCAGTGATGTCTATAAGATGTCTTTCAACGTGGTGCATCTAAACCCCAATAATCTGGTAGACTTGAATTAACTTCTTTTTTTTTTTTTTTTCACCTCTGCGGAGAAATTTTACCTACTGCCTTTTAAATCTTACCTACTTGCTTTCCAAACTGTCATTGCCCAAAAGGTTACTTCCCCAAATAGCAGAAAGCCAAATGGGTTAAATGATTTTTCTTATCATTTAGCAAATTCTCAGAGTTTTCAACCCTCGCATTACATCAGAGCCTAGATCAGAGGTCTGATAAACTCCATGTTTGACTTATCTCAAAAGACACAGTAGGCCCTCTGTTTTATGTGGCACAGAGGCTCTGCCTGCCACCTGGGCATTTGCTTCTCTCTGACTTCCCTGTGCCCGCCCTAGGTGTCCACCACCTCCTCCTGCAGGGACCCCAGCCACCGCAGTGATGACACAATCAGACACAGATGTTTCCTCCTGTCCTGATAACAAGAGCAAACTTCCCGAAGCAGCAGATGGGGTCTCTCAGCTCGCAGCCACCAGGAACACAAGGACACCTCTGCACCCCGCAAGCCCGAAGGAGAAGCAGGGCTGGAGGCAGCAAGCCTGCAGCTTTCACCCCAGTGGCTGGGCTTTGCCCCTCAGGCGTATGCTGCCTTTTCAGAGGACGGGAATCCATACCCAGGAAGCAGGAGAGCTCCGCAGAGAGCCTTGCTCTCTCATTTCTATAGCACGCATTCGTATGGCACTCAGTCTCCTCTGCCTGTTCCGGCTGAAAAACTGCCTAAGGCCATCATTTGGCTTTGAACGCCCCTGGATGGTGTGGGGCAGTGGGTCGTCCTGGACAGTGGTCCTCGGGAGCAGCCGCTTCCCTACTGGCCACCCCTGTCCCCTCTGCAGAGCAGACTCTTTGGCTCTCAACTCCTCCAAATCAACAAAGTTCCAGCGGGCTCCAGTGCTCCCCTCCAATCCCACCATCCAGGACCCTGGGGTTCAATGGGCAGGGCTGGGCGGGCGCCCTGTGGGGATGCTAACGATCCCCGTAAATGCCTTTCAGCCCAAGAAGAATGTCAAAAGGGGGCATAATGAGAGGCTGCGGAAAAACCCATGCCACACACGGAGTGGAGCTGGGATGCAGGGAACAGGGTTCCTCCGGGGCTCCGGGCAGCCGGGAGTAGAGGGGAGGCTGGCGGGGAGGCTCAGGGCGCGGAGACTGACCTGCGAAGGGGATGGCGATGGGGAGCAGCAGGAGGTGCAGGAGGACTTGCTGGAGCAGCAGGGCTGGCAGGAGTTTGCCGGCCCACATGGTGCGGGCCAGCCGGCCGGGTCCTGGGCAGCAGATGCCTGGGTGGGGAAGTCCGGTCCGGAGTCAGCGCCTCCGAGAGCCGCTGGGCTCGAGCTGCTTTTATTGCGATGAGCTAAGTTTGTTGTGTGATTAACTGGAAGATCTAGGTCTGAACTCCCTCTTACGGTAAGAAACTGTTTTAACAACAGCCCTGCCTGCTCCTCCAGCCCCCTCCTCCCCTCACTCCCCCCACCCGACACCCAGCAGATGCCAGCCCCCCCCCCAGCCCCATCAGGGAGAAACTTACAAAGAAAAGGTCACCTGGCCCGAGGCCAGCTCCAATTTGGAAGCGGCAGCCCCAGAGCCCAGAGCTCCTATGGAGCAGGGACGCGGGAGCAGGGCTCAAGCCCACTGGCTAAATCAAGGCTCAGGCAGGGGGCCAATGCGCTCAATGGAAAGAGAAAACTACATGTGTTTACATATCTCTTTGGGAAAAGAGGAAGGGGAAGCAGCAGCAGAAGAAAGCAAAAAGCTGCCTTTCAGCCCAATTTGCCCCTAATCTGCGTAGTCTCAACTGCAGGAGCAATGCAGGGATTCCAACTCTGACACCGCCGGCTCCCCGGGGTGGGAGGCAGGGGATGGGAGAGGGGGAGGGGGTCCCCAGTGCAGGCAAATCCAGCCAAGTTAGAAAGGGGCTGGGTAAGAAAAGGGTGTGGTGTTGTAGTTTAAAGACGAGTAAACAAGCAAACTGAGGCGCCCCAGATGTCAAGCGGGAGATTGCCAGGCCCGGCTCAGCGCAGGCGGCTGGGACCCGAGCTGCAGGAAACTTTCCCATTTACCTGGCGACGCATGGTCTCCAAGCGCCTGCGCGGCAGGGACCGTGCACTGCCCGTGCCCGGTGGGCGCTCTGTGCGCGGCTGGCTGTCCGGACTCGCTCGCTGGGGGCCCCAGACCTGCCTCCTGCTCCCCTGCCCGTCCCGCACCGGCCGGGGTCGGCTAGTCTGAGGGCGAGGGGTTCGCGGAGCGTCACACTTGAGGGAGGTCAGCCGCGGCCGGACTTCTCGGGGGCTGCTCCGGCTCCTCCAGCACTGCTGGCTCTGTGTCGGGGGCAGCTGAGAAGCCGCGGCCCTGCACCCCGGGTCTAGCGTGGGGAAGGACCCGCGTCTTCGTGGAGGAGACCTGGGCAGCCCTTCCACGCTGCCCGCTCAGCCTTCCCTCGCCTTCTTGCAGAAGCAAAACAAGCAAACTTAACAGTCCCTTCCCACCCCCGCGCCAGTGCTCACCTCGCTTTCCCCTCACCTGCCATCCCGGTTTTTGGAAAAATCGCGGTTGCAGGGCTCTACTGCCCGTGACCCTGGATGACCCCGCGCCACCTCCACCGCTGGTATTTTGTGAGGGGCTCAAAAAGCTTTAAGGGAAACCAGACTTTCTGGTGAGTAAATTTTTGCAGGTAACGAGTGAAGGAAAACAGACTTTCTGTTTAATTTTTCACTTTCTCAGAGTCAGGCTGAAAGCCTAGTAAGGCTTATTGTTACAAATTCAGGGAAAACTACACTGGGATAAAGGACCCAGGGCTGTAGGAGAATGCAGCGCACGTGTATTTATTGGGTCCACTGTTTTCAAAACTTCTAGTAACAGATTAAGTGTTGTTAGACAACTTAGACCACTGAAAGTCATATACTGCTCATATTCCTTATTCCTTTTTTTTTTTTTTCCAGAAATTGGTCTCTTGTTGAAACGGTAGCTACCTGCAGTGCACTCTTGGTGTATGGATGATAAGCATTCTGCCAAGCACTCTTCACAGCTGTCATATTTAAGGCTTGGAATGAACTTTTAAAAATGTCACAAGCCATGCATGGTGGTGCATGCCTGTAATCTCAGCCCTCGGGAGGTTGAGACAGGAGGATCGCTGCAGGTTCGAGACCAACCTGGACTACAAAGTGACCTCAAGGCCAGCCTGAACAGCATAGTGAGACCCTGTCTCAAAAAAAAAGAAAGAAAAAAAAAAAAGTATGATGCCCCAGTCTGTAACCTCAGCAACTTGGGAGGTTGAGGCAGCTGGCTTAGAAGTTGCAGTTCAACCTGGAGAAGTGGCAAGAAGGCCTGGACCAAAGCACAATAAAATAAAGGACTCGGGCCTCCCCGGCACGCGTGAAGCACCGGGCTCCGTGACGGGACCATAAAAAGATAGCATTTTCTATTGGAGGAAACAAGTCAAGTATCTTTATTCTTAAATCAATCAGACAAGGTCACAAAGGAGTAAATATTCAAGTGTGAGCTTGAATCCATTGGTCCTACTCCTTTGGATGGGGTAAGTTTCTTTAATCAACAGGAGAGGTAAAAATCATATGTTAAAGATTCTAATTGCCAAACTTAGTCATAGACTGAACAGGTAAGATGCACTCATAATAATCCACAGGATAAACTGGGCATGATGGTGTATTAGTGTGATCTCCACTAACCTGCAGGCTGAGGCGGGAAGATCATGAAGTCAAGGCCATCCTGAGCAACAGGGTGAGACCTCATAAACAAGTGAATAGCAAAATAAATAAATAAATAAACTAACGGACAATCTAACATCTTCCTAACATATAATAGACTATCTAAATGAAATAGACTGCTAATTGTGTCATTATTTTTCTTTGTCTTAATAGCATATTCTTTTCGCTTTTTGCGAATTGTAACAGCAGTATCCCCCACCCTCTGCTAATCACCCTTATCCCCCTTAGAGTTAGATATTAAACTGGACAAATCCCCTAAGTATGTGTCGGAAACTGGTTTGATAAAAAGGAGATTTCCATGAAGAAATGCTTTAAATGTCACAACTCGTGTAGTTATTTAGTTACAAGATAGACATTTGTTGCCCTATAACATTTAAGTCTGTTCTAAGATTGAGAGCCCTGATATACCAGGCAATGTCAATGGATCGAATGCACAAGTGTACATCACTGCACTTTTCTCTCTGTACATGGTTAGACACACACACACACACACACACACACACACACACATTCTTCTACTTCTTCAGTGTCCCATGTTTCTAACTACAAGTGCTGCTGATCCACCCCAAATACGCCGCTCTGGTTTTGTGATCGACAGGCTCTAATGAGTTCTGTGCTCTTGGCTCCTGGTCATTTCATTCATTCAGTGCCGCCCATGGGCAGCTGCTGTTGCTGCTGCTCCTCTGCTAATCATTTGTCTGATTTCAGATCCAAACTGAGTCATCTACTACATTTGTTGCTAGTGGATAAGGATAATTAGTCTAAGATCTCAGTTTTTCTACCACCCAACCGGGGCACGATGTGCTGGCTACTATGCTAAACACTTGCTAAGTATTGCCTAAGTATTACATCTATTACCTCTCTTCCTGGGGGCCAGGGGAGATACACACATACACACACACACACACACTCACACACACACTTAGGGGGTGTGTATGAGTATCACTAATTTACAGGTAAGAGAAAATCAAGATTTATTTCTGCCAAGTAACTCGGTTCAAGTGAAACTGTGAATGAAGTCTGATTCTGAGCCATCAACTGTGCAAACACCAAGCTGCTACGACCAAGCTCTATTCCACATTGAAAGAGCACCCAGGGAATACAAATAACAAGGAGGGAAAGAATGAGAAGCTGCACTCACATGGGAAAGAAAAGCAGCCCCGCCTTCGCAGGCTCTTTCTTAGATGTGGAAGGCAGAAGTTGTACAGAGTGTGGCAACCGTGAAAGAATTCAGGTAGGTAAAACAGTCAGATATTAAAACTAAAATAAGGCTGGGAGTCTCTTCACCTGGTCCTCTTTCAATGTGGAACACCCACAGTGTGGGGAAACAGTGCAAAATTCATTACAATGTGGGACTCAATGTCTTTGTTTGTTTGTTTGCTTTCTGTACTTGGGCTTGAACCCAGAACCTCCCCACTGACTGACATGGCAGGCCCTTTTTTTCACATTGACTTTGAGACAGGGTCTTGCTAAGCCACTCAGTTATCCAGACTGGGCTCAAACTTGTGATCTGTTTGTTTAAAATATTTTTAAGTACCCAAAACAGAGTTTTCAAAACCCGGAATGCAATGCAAAGAGGCACACGGCATATTTATTTCAAAAGTTATAAAAAAGAGGTTGCCATGGCTTTATCATAGACAGCTAAGGTAGGTAGAAAGATTATCCAACTACTGTAGGCTACTTGGCAGACAGGGCTGAGCCCTTGAGGGCATCAGTGCACAAGATGAGAATGTATTACAACTGACTGGGGGCCCATTGGTCGAAGACCAGGCCTCAAGGCAAATAAAGATGGAATGACTAGACCTACGTACCTCCTGAAGGATGAGCAGTCTACTGCAATCAGTATTCTGCTTAAGTTTTGGTAACCCAGCTGTGCGACCAGGACCCCTGACCCATCTCTTCCAAACCAGGCCCTCTCCTTCCTGTATGCTCTTGTATGTGCCCTGCTTCCCCACTGAATCACCGCCACCAAAGCAGCTACTCTTGGGGTCTCAGTGCTTATCATCATTTTGCCCCACATTGCACCTACCTCAGGGTTTTGCTCTATAAAACTTTGAGAAGTGGGCTCATGGCCAACCCATTTTCTGGGTTCCTTCCTGTCTCTCTTAGGAGCTGCCTCCCTCTCTCTCTTTCTCTCTCTCTCTCTCTCTCTCTCTCTCTCTCTCTCTCTCTGTCTCTCAATAACATTTCCTATCTTCAGCTCCATTGTTCCTTATAATTCCTTCTCCCATTTTGGGCAACATAGACTTTAAAGAATATCTAGCAGGTTGAATGTAATTATACTTCCTTTATATCAGACTTGTATAGACCTAGACCTGCACGGTCCAGTGTGGTACCCACAAGCTGTTTGTGGCTGTGTAAATAATTAAAATCAGAGCCAGAGATGTAGCTCAGTGGTATAGGTGCCTGCCTGGCAAGCTCAAGGTCCTGAGTTTGATTCCTCGTTCAAAAAAATTTAAGATTAAGTTAAATTAAAACTAAACTTCATCTGTTGTGCTCAGTAGCTTCACATGTGTGGCTCATAGCTGGGCAATGTGGCCAATGCCGATAGAGCATATTTCTATTATTTTAGCAAGCTCTATTGAGTAATGTTGATCTAGACTAAGACAATTGGTGCAGATACCATCTCAGTATGGTTATGGGTTCAACCAGAGCGACAAAACAAAACAATGATTATTAATAACTTAAACAATAGAGACACTATCCAGGCATGGTTGTGCATTCCTTTAATCTAGCACTCTAGGAGCCTGAGACAGGAGGATTGTGACTTAGTGAGACTCTATTTCAAAGTAAGATATTTAAAAAGGTATCTGGGGCTGCAGTTTAAGGGAAAGGCCCTGAGGTTGAATCCTCACCATATTGGCATCTCTTACCTGAAACCCTCTACTTTCTCTCAGCTTTTACACGGTGTGAACGAGAAGAGAGTTGTCTCACTGAACATTCAGTAACAGTGACAGAAGACAGCCCATGTGGAGGACGCATCAAGTTCATAACACGGGCACAAGCAAAATGACACCAGGAAAATGATCATGGGACACAAGTTTGTAAAACAGTTATTTTAAACAAAGCACCCCTCTCTGAAGGAAAGTGATGCAATCCATCTGGTCAGGTCTCCAAGACTGTGGCAAGTCTATCTTCTATGTAAAAAGTGACTCTAAAGCCTTACGTAAACAAGTGGCAATTCTGAACACCTTGTAGACTTAATGTCGGTTTGTTTCTCAATGAATTCGTATTGACTACCCACCAAAAGAGCTGTTTCTCAGCCGGCTCACGGCCACAGGCCCTCGCCCGTGACGCTCGCCACCTCCCAGGAAATCTGTTGCAGAATTTGTGGTGAGATGACCAGGCCACATCAAGAAAACGACAGTAAGAGTTCACGCATGTCATCACAGGGTAGCAATTGTCTTGTGCATAAAAATAGCATGGTCATTTCTTTCTCTCAAAATTGGCCACATAGCCTTAAGCAGATGTTTTTTCCAGACCATTCACTGACATCTATAAAGCAGAAACATTGCAGTGCAGAGTAAAAAATTCTCCTCCAGCCCTGAGGACAGTGCTGACTGAGCCATGCTTTGGTTTTGGGGAGGGAGAGAAGATAGGCAGCGAGACTGCCGGGAAATCTGAGCTAGAACTCAACTCTGATGCTGCTTTTTGGTTTTCTTTGCTGAACCCCAAGGGAGCAGTTTTGGGGTCCAGGGGCCCCATTAACCAACACTCATCACCTTGCACTGGGACCTGCTTTCATGTGTTTCCAGGTGTGGGCCGCATTGTTAAATCCCGGGGCCCTGAGCTTATAAAGCCTCCGTCCTCACACCTGGCGTGCCAGGCACCGAGCTATTAGGAAAATACGTGAAAACAGGGAATCAACTCCTTTTTTCTGAGTTTAGAATCTGATGATGATAAAAGTCATTTGTGTAAGAAAACTGAAATAGTCACAATCAAGAACTGTTCAAAGCAACTGCCTAGCCCGCTCATTTGGATCTTAAAAGCCACATAATAAAACTGAGGTTTCCCCTTTTACTGTATGTACATGTGGCACGTTTATGGTGGTCTTGGGGATATCCGAGGGTAACTCCTTCTGCCAGATGGCACTGGCACCAGGAATTGCATTTCAAACTTGGGGGGAAAGGATCCTCCTGGGGAAGCAGCAGGGATGCTGGCTTCTTTATAACATACTGTGGGGTGCAGAGCTCATCTGCGGCCCTGGCACTGCTCAGGGGCTCCTGAAAGGTCTCTTCAACTAATGCTCCGATAGTGTGACCTCATAGAACTCATTTATCTTGGCAAGTTTTTCAAACGACTGAATTTCTATCTGGTTTATAATGAGGAAGACAGTACTGTTTTACTTTTTCGAAGAAGCTCGTGCTTCTGTTCTCAATCCATGCAACCGAGCATTCTCCTTCTAGGGTAGGGTCCTTGGTAGAATTTTCTTGTCTCTCCAGGTTAGAAATATTTGCAGTCACTGGAATCCTAGAGACCTTAGAGAATTATGGATTCTCAAATCTACCAGCAACCCAGCTTTTCTCTAGCCAGGAACTAGTGGGTGTGAAGAGCCCAGTTCATACTTCCAGAAACTGCCAATACTCTGTAACTATTTGATTTTGCTATATTCATGTGCTTTTCTAATTCACAATAAATTTAGGGGGAACGGAGCAAACATACAATGTTGACCATAAAGGACAGATGAAGTATGTCATTCAATGCTTTGATCTAATCCAGAAAGACGCATATGTGGGGGGATAACTCCAGAGAGAGCCAAATATTCTCACACTGCTACTCTAAAGAGCATTCTGTGTCGGTCGTATGCTGACTAGGTGATGATGCTAACCAGGACACCCACTGAGGAGAACACCGGCTCGCAGCTCCTTTTAGAAAACTTCTTGGGGCTGTACTATAGCTCAGCAGTAGAACACCTACTTAGCAAGGATTCTACCTCTTGTACAACAAAACACAAAGAACAAAACAAGATTGAAAAAGAAAAGCTTCTTTTTCCTCTTAGCCTAGATAAAAGAAAGATGTGCATAGAGTTTGCTGTATCTGTTTACAAATTAATATTGCATAAATAAGACAAGTTATAATCTTTTCTTAGAAGAGTAAATAAAATATACTTTTGAACTAAATTGATCAAGCCCCAAATTTTGTATTTATCCTAGAGCTTCTTATCTTTAAAAGTGCACTCATGTTTTTCCATTTTGTTTCCTCAGACAAAACTTCTTAACTATCCAAAATACTGTTATATCTTATAATGCAGCATTTTAGTGCTAGTTAATATAAAACTGTGTATCTTTCTTAATTTTTAATTCAGGATTTCTATATAATATATGGCTTTAATACCTTATGTTTAACTTTCTTCTTCTGGATTTATTTCTTTGGTAGGTCACAAAATGAGATAATACAAGATTAAGACATGTTGGTTCAAGTCTTAATTACACCACTTACTAGTTGGGAAAACCTGCACAATTTAATTCACTATACTCACCTCCAAAAGGTTTCTAATAAGTAACAATTATGTATAATTACATGCATTGTATAATTCTTAATTATAATAAGATTGGAGAATAAGCATACAAAGTACAAGGTATATATTTAGGAACACAGTGCAGTGTCAGGTATTTCTATTCTTGTTGCTACTAAAACATTTAAGAGATTCATCTTTCAACATCTCAAATGAAACGTAGCTAAATTAAATGCAGGATGAAGACAGCTCAGCCTAATGATATCAGAAAAACCCTCGGTGTTTGATGGTTATATAATTTAAAGTGTCTTAATATTTTATAATACATTTTAAATGAAACAAAATATACATTTAAGTTTTTCATATGCATCTATGTTTTAACTACAGTAGAGATGCCTAAAAAGCCACAGAAATCCATTTTATAGATTGCTGCTGGTAAAAAATTATATAGATTAGAATAATTTTAATTTTTGGTATCATTCTTGGGCAAATGTCAGTAAAATAATTTTCTTGAAAATACTTAGGCAAAATATAGCATTGAGAAATTAATAGCATTTATGCTTTATTTCATTTAATCAATAAATAATTGATTAAATAATAACATGCTTTATCCAAAACGTTTTATTGACTCGATGTTTCAATGCTAACATGTTAACTGAACTTTGTATTTAAAAAAAATTCAAGCTATCCACTCATTATATTCAAGTCTGTAGACTACATGATTGAATAGATATTGTCCACCTAGTAAGTTAGATCCCATAGCAGTGTTTGAAACAACTTAGTAATTACCAAAGGCTATTTAGATTCTGGGTAGCTTTATTCAGTTTTACCTAGTGTATTCAAAGTGTTGGGTATTTGTCTTCCAGCAGCATTACATAAACTCACCATTTAGTTTTATGTACATAGATAGATACCTACATACATATGCATATACATACACACGAATGCATCTCTAGAGTAATAACTGCTCATCAACACACTCATTCCAGGGAAAGCCAGCCTAATATATACACTGCTAGCTTTTTAAGTACTGAAGATCTATTAAATTACAAAAGAAGTTAAGTTCTACTTTTCCAGAATGCTTAAGATGTGCATTCTTTGATATAAAAATTTATGCATAGATTTAAGATAAACTCAAAGATTCAACTCCTTTTATGCTATGCTGCAATTGAGTTTAGCTCTAATAATATTATTCTGGTGCAGAATTTTAATTGAAAATGTGAATATTAATGTACATTGGCTTTTAAAATCATTTTATAATTATAGTAACATTCAGTACTCTATTTACAAGCATACATTATAAATTACAGATTGACATCTTTGTATCTTTTGACTTGAAATAATTTTTGATATTTCTGTAGCCACATCATAGTTATACAGGTTGATATCTATTTCCATAAATGTAAATACATTTGACATTTTAGTCCATAGTTGGCTGATTCCAAGACTGAGTGGCATGGCAAAGAGGCATAGCAGAGAAATAAGCTGCTTATGGCAGGAAGCAGAGGGAGTGAAGGGAGGGGAGAGAAAGGGAGATACACCCTCCCATGTCAGACCTCCACCAACAACTCGCTTCTTCTGATTGAACACCATCACCTCACAACAAGTCAACTATAACCACCCATAATCCAATCAATGAGCACATGAGGCTGTTAAAGGATATGCAGATATGGGCCATAATATTCCACCCTTAACACCCAAAAGACTCAGGCACATCAATTCATGCAAAATGTATTTAGTCCACCTTTATACATTCCTAAGTTCCAAAAGTTTCAGTTTGCTGAAGAGTCCTTGGCCAGTGTTTCCTGTGAGACTTATGGCCCTGAGCCCTGCAAAAATCAAAAGAATGTTGAACATTTCCAGCACAGCAGCACAAGGTAAACATTCTGATTCCAATATCTTGAACAGTGGGACAGAAATTAGTGGGACCATACAAAGTCCAAAATAAAGCTAGGCAAGTGTGAGACCCTATAGCACCATATCCATCACCCAAGGCATGTTATGGCAAGATATGAACTCCAGAAGTCCTGGGCAGCTACTCCTCTCTGATATTTCTTGTGCTTGTAGCCCCCATGGCCTCTCTTGAACTAGCTTTGCACACTGCTTATGGCTTTCCTCCAATGTTTCCGCATGCACTTTCAGCTTTATTCTCACAACTTCATCCACTGTCTCTCAAGAGAACACTATCCGACCTCCCAGATCTTTTTCAGAAGACTGGGTGGAAGCCTCCCTGACCTCACAACTGTTGCATTTTGCACGTGCCTAAAACCAGCACCATGTGAATGACACCGTGTTCTGCTTCCAGCCCCAGTCAGGTCCAGACCTCTTGAACCACGGCTGCTGAGGCCTCTGAGTGGCTGGGTGACTGAGCACTGTGAATCAAATCATGGGGACCGAATTCCCTAAGCAGCCATTCTGGAGCACAGTGACTTGGGGCACTCTTCTCAAAGCAAAATGTTTTACTTTTGCAATCTTAAGTGTACAAATAATGGTGCTTGCTGCTTCCCCACATGCCCTCAAGGCATCTTTTATATTGTCCTGGTGCAAATGACATGGATTTTTTTAATACTAATCTTTTCAGCAGCCAAACTCCTCTCTTCTTCAATTTTAAAGCCCCCCAAATTACAGGAGCTTCCTTTATGGTAAAACTCAAAACATTTAAAATCAGTTGTACTGTTTGCTCTTGATTCTCAATGGAGAACTGGCTAAAAGTCTCCAGCAGTATCCATGCCATGGCCTGAGTGTTGGATTGTCTTGAAACTAATTAGTCCACTGCTGTTAATCTCAGTCTCCTCCAAAGTCTCAGGACAGGAACAAAATGTAGACAAGTTTCCTGCCAGAGCATAGCACACAAGGCCTGCAGTCTGCCTGCTCATGGGTCCTGCAGAAGCCTCCTGTGCTTGTCTTTACCGGCTGGATTGTCATCAGCACCCTCTTCTCCTGAGATCTGACCAGAATCTCCCATTAAGCTCTACTTCCAGGATTCTAGGACTGCTTCTCAAGTAGGATTCTCCAAACCTTTCCAAACTCCTCCCACAAACCAGTTTCAAAGGCTTCAGAATCACAAGTTCAGGTAGCATCCCAGCAGTGACCCCAGTTCATTCATTTCTAGGGCACAATGCCCAATGCCTGAAACTAAAAGGAGAAACAGGTTATTTGGGCTTGTGTTTCAGCCCATAGTCAGTGGGCTCCCAGAACAGACAGTGTGGCATGGGAGCATGGCAGAGGAACAGCTGCTCATCTCGTGGTGCACAGCAAGCAGAGAGGAGAGAGACAAATGCTTCCAGGCTGCACTCACAGGGACTTCTCTCTTCTAACCAGACTCCTCCTACCAAAGCCAAGTCAGCTGAGACCGCAGGGACCCAATCACCATCAAAAAGCTCTGCCTATGAGTGGAGCAGACTCTTAGGTGACTTCTAGATTAAACCATAACAGACAGTTCTGGTTCTTTAAGTAACTTGTTACAACTGTAATAAAAACCTGATACCTGAGTATGCCTTACCTCCCTATTTTGTGAACTCTTTGAAGGTAAGAGTTAAGTCACATATTTGATTGTATCTTTCCAAATTACCTATTTCAATTATTTGCACTTAGTTGTATTAAAGACACTTTGCCTGCATGAGTGATAGAATAAGGAAGCTTTTTAAAGAAACTGTTTGTACTGATTAAGGTATGATGGCAATCTTAACCTCATAGTGGTTTCTGCTTTGCCCTGAGCAGTGATGCTTAAGTGCTCTTTCAGAGAAATATGTTGCAATGTACTGTTTATTCAAGTAATCAAGAGAAAGCCCCACAATTACACTTGACATTGCAGGAAGATTAGCAAACAATAGTGCTATTTTGAAAGACAAGATCTATATCTTGTAAAGGGAAGTTGCAAAACTGACTTTTCCTTTATCTATTCAGATTCCTTAGGAAGGAGGATTTTACAACTAGCACTATCCTTGCAGGAGAGGTTTTATGTGTCTGGCGCTCCTCCAGCCCAAGTTTATCTGATACCGGAAGGCTTCCAGAGCCTCCTCTGGGATGCAGATCCTACATTCTTATGCAAAATGTCACTGAAAAATTGATATGGTAGAGGAAAAGTACAAATAATTTATTTTAAAGAGGGAGAAAAATGGCTACAGGAACTGGACAAGTCTGTGAAACATAAATGAGTTTTGATAAAAAATCCTAGGCTCTGTGGGTGTTAAGTAGGCAAGTGAAAGTAATTTTATTCCCCCCTCTTTACCTTATTGGCCCATTTACCATGCTTTGGGTGACTGTTGTATCTACATATCTTATTACAATTATAAATCAAATGTTAAAAACTACTCCAAGTTTTGCACCTGCCAGGAAGTGACATTAATAATCATTGAATGCCCAATGTACTAGCACATATGATGTCATTCGGAGAAATAAGAGACATATTCCCCATCCAAAAGAGAAATTATCTTCTAACAATAAGACTAACCACAATAAACTGAGTAGAGCCACCAGAGAGTACAAATTATATATATATATAATTTCAATTATTTTTATATTTAATTTTGTGTTTCCATTTTTATATTATATTTCTTATGAATTTTAACTTTTAGGTAAGCATAAATAGTTTATTTCTCTTCCTTTCTCCATCAATTATTCTAATATTTAAACATTGCTGTGACTATTCAGTAATAGCCACCCTTTTACAGTTTCTTATATTTATATAGTGTTCACTGTATTTTCACATTTGAAAATAACTATAAATTCTATTTTTATTAATTTAAGAAATATGTATAGGAAATTCTCAATTTCCTATGTTGACTTTACTAGAAATAATTTAAATGAACTAATTCCAGACCGTCAATGATAACAAGTATTTATTGAGATCACTATTCTTCACACATTCTAAACCATAAGCTTTTAAAATAATTTTAAAGATTTTTAAAATCTTCATGGCAAAGACATGAATAGACGCTGTTTGCACCTCCACATACCAGATCAGGTACTGAGTTTAACTGCAAATGGTATACGGCAAAGGTAAGATCAGATGCCAATTGTTTGTTTTCTGGAAACTGTTATTCACCTTTACAAGAAAAGGAATAAGCAGGGGAACTCCCACTGATAGATGGCTGGTAAAATTTTCTCCTATTTTGAACCTTAATTACATGTGAAAATGGGGAGAAATGTGTCCATGTGATAGCTCACAGTGTGGACCAGTTCATTATCTCAATCATTACTTAGGGCAGCCTTCAATCATACACCTCTACATCACTTTCCATCTTCTGAACCTTATTAGTGGTTGCTAGTTTCTGTATACTGAAATAAAGCATTGAACCCTGGATTCCTCATTGCTGCTAGCGACAGCTTCAACCAGCAGTTCTTTCTTCTCTCTCACTTCTGAAAGGCAAGAAATGCACTATCATTTTAGGCAATTCTTTCTGCTCTTGAGATGTTGTTCTATTAGGGAGTTCATCTCCACATTGAGTTGAATTTTTTTTTTTTTTTTTTTTTTTTTTTTTGGTATTGGAGATTGAACTTACAACCTCGTGCTTACCAAGCAAGCACTTGAGCTGCTGAGCTAAATCCCCAGCCACATTGATCTGAATTCTGTTTCCTTAAAACTTTCATGCATTTCGTTGTCATTCTGCCTCTCATAGCCAAACAAAATACAAATATTCACTTAAATAAATGTGAAGTTAGATACTGCTTCTTAAAATGCACCCCACTCTGTCCTTTCAGCTGCTCATTCTCATCACTTGCTTGGCTACAAATCCTCTCCTCCATCGCTGGGTGCAGAGAAGAACAGCACAACACAGGCTTGATGAAACGCTCCCACCTCGCTCTCTGATGATCGCTATTTATGAACCCCAAATAGAGGTCAACTAGATTCAATGCTTTTAATGCAGAACCTGCATCCACTGACAGCCTATTATAACTGGGAGAGAAGCTTACATGGCACCAGATCATGGAGTCCTGTAACAGCTCCCCAGGGTGGGCACGGCGGGAACAAAGCATCCGATTTCTCTCCAGATGCACACGGTCCCCGTCCACACTCAGTTGGCTGTGGTCGCTCTGTGCCTGCCCAGCCCTACTTCTCCAGGCACCTTGTGGAGCTTCTTTTACATACTTTGTGGATATTTAAGAGCAATAAAATATAAAATGTACATAAATATACTTTATAGCAGTATTAAAATGATGTAGTAAAACCATTCCCACATAATAAATCATCATAAATGCAATAATTTTAAAGTGTTGTTTTCCCTTATAATCTTTTCTTTCAGTGCTTAGAAGGTTATGTCAGTTTTCATATTTACATATGATTTGATTATGTCATATTAACAGGTAAACATTTGGCTGGAGAAATTTTTGCTGTTTTTCAAAACTGCCTTCTATAATAATTCAGAAAAAAAAACTGCATCTCTCTAAGAGAAAGTTGTTTGGAAAAGAAAAATAAAAGCAAGCATAGAAAAGTGTTCATAGATCACATTTGAAACATTGGCCTACATTTAAAACTAGAGATCCTTGTTTTCGAACTGGAATAAAATTTAATTATAATGCCATTAGGATCAAGAATAACTGTTCAATAATGTGTTTTAAATTAACTAAGTGACACCTGACACTCTCTTCATATCTACTCCAGGAACTCCTGATCTTCATAGTTCACAAAAATATAAACAGACTTGTCAAACCTCACTAAATTTATTAAGATTTGGCAGGATGCCAGTGGAAGAAAACAATCATGTTTCGGAGGAAATTTAAAATGTGTAAGAAAAATAATCTCACAAAGTCCACCAGCAGGCTGCTGTCACTGGTGAAATCTTGAGCTCCTTTCGTATTTATCTGTCCTATACTTAGCTGTTCCATTAAGGGGTAAGAGCCCCTCAGATGGAATCGCTGCAGCCCGCCTTCTGCTCTTCGTTCCGGCAGACCAGTCAAAATACCGCTAAGTAAATGTGTTTTGCAAGTGAGGGTGAAACAAAAAAGCACATTAATGACACGACACTGCCACCACCTCCCCCTGGGCCTTACCTTCGCTTCCACCGGTCACCCTGAGTTTACGTCACACTTGGTAAGTCACCCTCCTGTTATATTGGGTTCTTCAGCATCAAACATATGATGTTGGACCATGTTTACTTCAAAATAAATTAAAAAAACGAGTAAGAAACCTTTTTTAATAATACTCGCAGAAATAAAATGCACTTAAAGCAGCCTTCCTTAATTTCCAGATTATGTGTGCTGTCCTGTGCATGTTATTTCCCACAAGTAATCAAGAAAACGTTAATGGAAAGTGAACACATTTTCTCATATGCTAGAGGAGTACAGAGAAATTTTAAAGAGTATATTCATAAACATTCCTTCAAATCATTGATCGTTTGGTTCTATTATTCTTAAAGGATCATCTTCCCACAACTATGCTTGCCTTTTATTTACAGACTTTTGTTAACTATTCATTCAGAATTTTTGGCAGAGTAATATTTTCCAAAGACAAATTCTTTCAAATTTAATAACTCCATATACTTGATTTAGGAGTCAAAATAATTTTAGTACAATACAAATTACCCTAAAGGTTATTAATAGGGTTTATTTCACATCTTTGGAATAAACTAATTGGCTACTGTGATTAAAAATGTGTATAAGATCTAGTTCTGAAAATAGAAGACATGAACTTTGCCAGATACACCTGTAATTTAAACAGATTGTCTCTAATGCAAAAAGGAAAATGAATCCTGAAAATGATAGTTATTTTATAAATTCCTTATTTGCTGCAATTCTTAGGACAACCCAACAAGAAGCTAATCTTAACTCCTCTTAACTATAGCATAACAAAGACATTCTAGATAAAACAGGCAAAAGGCAAACAAATTTAGAGATTAAAGTGAAGTACATAATTACCCCTTCCCTGAGTTACAGATGGTTTTACTAAAATAAAATTTAAATGGTAATAATTAAAATGTAATATTTTCTGCCAAGAGAAATATTGTTTTCATTCGTGCTAATCTTTTCTAGCTGTTCAACAACCATTAATGTTGCTTTTATTTCTAAATAGGGCCACTTATTTCTGAAGAAAATGATCATATAAAGTAGGCCAAATATTGTGCTCTAATGCAAGGAAGGATAAGTCCCCTGAAGTACTCGTATGTAGTTTGTATCATTACTCTTCTTGCAATTATTATGCCTCTGCACTACTCTACAAATACGATACAAAAAATAGACATGTAGATTGAATGTTAAAACCTTACAGTGGAAAATGTTTGGAGATGTCTGAAAGCAAAAGGGAGAATGCTTGCTGTACCTTTTTTCTTTTTTTTTTTTTTTTTTTTTTTTTTTTTTTTTTTTTTAATTTTTCTTTATTTTTCAAGAAGCATAAAAGTGTCCTGGGTGTGGCAGGGCACAGCAAGAACCACACTACTCTGAGAGACAGAGGCAGAAGGAAGACAAGTTTGCGCCCAACCTGGGCAACTTGGTGAGACCCTGCCTCAAAACAAATAACGAAAAAGGGCTGAGGGAGTAGCTCAGTACAAAGGCCCTGGATTCAATCCCCAGTTGTGCAAATAAACACACAAATACTAAAAGTAAATAGGTTAGCATCTAAGGTACCTATGTACCTTTATTATCTCTGAAGTTTATCAGTAAATCACTACTTCTTTATCCTGCACCACTAACTTTCTCTGTGAAGCCCACTCCCCTTGGGGCCCATGAGAGGATACTGCCTCATTTCTGCTGTGTTTTCCTTCTTGTCGATTGGTCCAGGTTTGTCCGCACACTCAGTAATTGGAATACTGATTGGAAGTTGGTGCCATATTTTATTACAAACCCTCAATTGTTTCTCTCAAAAGACTGCTTCATGTCCAGCATATTTCCTAATGACAAGTACTGTATTTCATTGAATTGTGCACCCTCTATTTTTAAGGAGGCTGGCATATATTTTAATTGAGATATACACATCCGTTCCTTATTTCTTTTCTTTTAAGACTTTATTAGTGCTTATTTTCTGCTAGTAACAGTTTTAGGCTCCATAGATAACACAGGTGAACTAGCAAGGCCAAGACCCCTGTTACCTGGAGGCACATTAGTGTAATGAGACAGCAAATAAGTAAATAAAGACTGGAATTGTTTCAGATAACAAGGGCAGTAACGCACAATGTGTTAGAGTCATGGAGCTGGTAGGAGAGAAAACTTTAGACTGGACTAGAGAGAGGCAACCAAAAAGTTAACACCAGAATGTCAGATGGAAGTGATTTTGGAAAGCCTGGCCAAGACCTTCCAGGCAAAGGGAAAAGCAAGCATGATTAGGAAGCTAGGTTTCCAGGGTGGGCCTATCGCCTGACCTCTTCTCTCACTTACCTTCAGTCCTGCTGATTATTTCAGTAAATGCCTGAATGTTAACGCAGTCTCATTTTAACACACCACTATTCAAACTTTCTTTTTAAATGTGCTGGCCCTTTCAATTTTGTAATGTTTTTGGAGACATTACCATTATTTCAAATAACCAGTTCAGAATCTTGAATTAGCTGAAACTTACATTTTTCCTTTGCAAAACATCAGTCTATCTTCTTTTGAGATGCTCTACTATCTTTTTCCTTCTTTTGATATGTCAGCCCAGGCTAATCACATGTCTTTTTAAAACATCGTTTCTCATAGGAAAACAGAGGTAATGCTACTTAGGGAAAACGCATTGTTAGTGGACATGATATGATTTTTGGAAAAGGACAAAATGAAAATCTAGCCCACCACATATTATTTATGATCTTGGAACTGTAGTTACTGATTTTAATCTCAGTTTTTCTGAGTCATAAAAAAAATTCACACCACAAAAATGTTATACCTGTTTCTTAAGAGTTTTGTAAAATTAAGGAAGATATCACACACATACACACAGAGAAATCCTTGTCTCTTTCGCTCATGGAACGAAATGAATCAATATATAGAAAAGCACTTTGATGACAATGTAGAACATTTTACCTAATACTTTCCTGTTATTCTTTTCCTTACATTCCTTTTATTCACCTGAATTAAATTCTTATCTCTTCCTGCTTCCATTTTTCCCCAATGTTTGGATGCAGCTATAGTCTGGATATTTGTGTGACCCCAACATTTGTATGTTTAAACCACAACCCCCAAAGTGATTGTATTAGAAGACAGGAGGCAAGGTTTTAGGTCATGAGGCTGGCACCCTCAGGAATGGGATTAGTGCCCTTGAAGAGGCCCCGGGGAGCTCTTGCTGCCCGCCAGGTGAGAGCACATCCGGAAGCCGCCCCTCACAGACACTGTAGGCACCACCATTTTGTCTTGGCCTTTCTAACTTCTGGAGCTGGAAGAAATAAAGTGGTGCAGTTTCTGAGCCATTTAACTTAAGGCGTTTGCTGCAGCAGTCCCAGGACAAAGGCAGATCCTCCGTGAAAACTTTAGCGTTCTTCTGCCTTCAGTTCTCTCATTAAACCCAGTGAACTCGGGAAGTGGGACGTGCACGCTGGAGTTGCTGGCTATCTTAGGTTCTGAAAGACAGATGCTACGCTGAGCAGAGCTTTGGCAGTTCCTGTACTCATTCTTGGTCTGGCACAAACAGTCCTCAGGGAATGCATGCTGGCCGGTGGGAAGGGGAGGGACTGGAGGACTGCTCTCTGGAAGGAGAGGCTTCTCCATCACGAGGTTCTCCTGCTGCTCAAGCCAGGTCTCCTGGCCTCAGTGTCTCCAGTGTCGCGCACAGCTCCCGGAGCGTGGTGGGTGCTAATGAACCTATGCGCCTTGGCACGTGAGGCCAACACAGTGCAAATTTCCAAGTTAAAGAGGGCCATCAGTGAAGCCTCATTCTCCTGCCCACGACTGAGTTTCTAAGGGTGCGGACGTTCACACGGTGCGATCTGCGACCCCTGGCACCATGTTGCTTGACTGGCTGGCTCTCCTGAAAGGACTTTCCCCTCTGCGCCAGCTGGGAGACCAGTGCTCCGCCTCGTCCTCTGAGCCCACGCCACCCAGGGTCAGGAGCTGGCAGCTGCCCCTGCAGCCCTTGCCAACTGAGTGACTACGACATCACAGAGTGGGTCACAGCCCCAGAGAGCCAGAGATGAGTTTCTGAGGCCCGCATCTGCTGCACTGCGAGTTCCAGCAAAGAGGGGCTTTTGCTGTGGTTGCTTTATTCATTTAGGGGTGGGATTTTTGTTTTGTTTTGTTTTGCTTTGTTTTGTTTTGGGATTTTTGTTTGTTTTCAGCCAAGTTCAAGGCCAAAGAAGTGTATCACCCATAAAGTAACCCCAGAGCTCCATGCCAGAGGAATTTCTGACAGAATGAATGGTTTAAAATGCAGCAGCTCACTGATTAATTTCCCAGCTTGCTGTCTCCCTGGAATCTGAAGTCTTGGATAAACCTCAGTGAAAGCTTTCATTCTGAGGCACCTGGTCTACACCAATCCTATGAGTGCTCTAGGCAGGGTAAGCTAATTTGGACACCAAGGTGCAGGGTCATATTTTGCCCTATTCCTTCCAAGTATGTTTTTTAAAGATTGTGAAGAGAAAGCAGCAAGGTCTCTTTAAGAACTCAAGCTCAGAACCCAGCAGAAGGACACAGGAAGTTTTACTGGGCATTTGAAGTGATTACATGCAAAGCGCTTTCCCATAATCAGTGAGTTTCAAAGGAGGGCAGAGCCTGATTGACAGTGTTGGCCACCCTTGAAACTCCCTCCTGATTGGAGGGAATAATTACAGGCCTGGAGAAAGAGACCCACTCTGCATCGCTCTTATTTTCACATTGCATCTGGGAGCAGACAATAACGATTGGAAAGCTTAGAAATCTTCGTGGAGAAAAGAAGGCAGGGGCCCTTCCTATACCAGCCGCCCGTGGTTTTTCTTCTATTTTTTTCTTTTTTTTCTTTTATGCGTGTACTGTACTTCCCTTTGCTCTAGACTCTGGGGAAGATCAAAAGATGTGATGTTATGAAAGCCAATTAGGTGACCCATGAGTCCCAAAATAAATACAAACTGTCATCATGGATACTTGCTTTTAAATAAAAGTAAGCAAGGCAGAATGACAAGCTGGGGTCCCAGAGCAAGCTCATGAGCTGCTTGCTGGAAGGGCCATCCTGGGCACAGAACAACAGAGCAGTTCTAGGTTACGTGGGGATGGGGCTGAGTGACCCCAAGAACTCTCGAGCTCCAGGAAAGCCTGGGAAAGCCACTGGTCCGGAGCAACGTGTCCACGCATCCCTCTCTGCTGCTGGCATTCAGGCCCCTCAGAAGAAGGCAGGCTCTGCTCTGACTGTCTTGAAAATGCATCTTCTTTCTTTCCTATGTCATTTCTCACTCCCATGGTCCTATGTCGAATTCTTGATCTTGTTCTCTTTTCTTCAAAACACAAAGTCTTCCAACTTCCTCGAAGATTCCCAAACTCACATGTACCTTTAGACTTCCCCCACCTGCCTTTAGCAAACTGCTCTCCTATATCATTTGCAGTGCGATGCGTTTGCATTGCTCCCCACGTGTATGAATCTTTCACAAGTCCCCAGCTCAGGCGATGAGCAGCTGCATCTTTGGGGGCTGCTTACCAGTCTTGGGGGCCAACTTTAGGGGACCTGAATTCTGACTGTGCCACTCAATGACCATGACTTAGGAAAACCTCCTAGCCATTTCTGCACTTCATTCTCCACACCTGTGAAATGGCACTGATACCAGGAGTTGCTCGACTTCACACAAATAAAACACCGAATGCCCAGTGTTAGCACAGGGTCTGACAGAGCCTGGTATGCATTGAGCATTCCATAAACTTCAGCTGCTATTACCATTATCAGCATTATAATTACTTTCTCAGAAAGCCTCACAAGTGGAATGATCTTGAATAAAAATTAAAGTAGGTCTGTGGTCCACATTCTTTCCCAATAAGAAAAATGGAAACGTTTCAGAATCTCACCCATTCAGAAGAATGCATCTCCAATGCCAAATGGGAAGGAGCTCGAAAGTCCTGAATGGAACTGGCTAAGCAGAAAGCATATTAGACTAAACAACAAGGTGGGCCGCGCTGGCACCCAGGCTTTCAGAGGAAAGCACTGGCTTTCAAAGTCCTGGTCACCCATGGTCAAGCTGGATGAGCAGAAAGTGATACAGCCCGGCTGTCTCCTCCCGCTGCCCCACCGCGGCGCAGGTGCTGATGTGTCTCGGCACTCAGCCTTACCTCCAGGTAGTCCGTTCCAGTTTGCGATCAAAGCTTCAAAGGATGTTAGTGGACTTTATAAGTTAATTATAGGCATCTGAATTGAATTAATCTAGAAAGAAGCACAGAATGTGGATGGTTTAGAGACTCAGGAGCGCCGCTGCTGTCTGCCTGGGGACTGGAAGTTACGCTGCGAGTGTTATTATGGTAACAGAGGACCAGCTAGGAGACACTCAGCTGAAACTTGAGGTTGTGACCAAACAGAAAAAAATGATGACACTACAAAGTGAAACGCGGGATAGCTGGCTTACACAGTGAAGCGCCTTAAAAGGACTCCCCCATTGGACAGTGTTCACATCCATTTTGGCGGCATTACCTTTTAAAAAATTTTTCAAAATTGATGAGCTCAGTTTTGCTCACAGAAGGGCCGCATCCCTCACAGGGAGTGTGCAAAGCCACTCCCCCCTCAGGTCCCCCACCCCCCCACCCCTCTCCCTCCTCTTTTGTTCCCCTTCCTGTTTGCAAGAATTCTGTTTCTATTTTTCCAAATGTTTTTGCCTCCTTTTCCTCCTCTCCCCCAACTTCCTCTATCTCTCATTCCTTTTCCCATTTGAAAAAGATTTCCTTATCCTAAACCCAGCTGGTCCAGGTTACAAAACCAAACCACAAAAATCAATAGCATTCTTGTACACTAATAATGAATTCATTGAGAAAAAATTAGGAAAACAATACTATTTACATATCATCAAGAAAAATTAAGTACTTAGTAATTAACATAGCCAAGGAAGTAAAAGACCTCTACAGTGAAAATTATATCACTCTGAAAAAGAAGATTGAGGAGGAGGACATCGGAAAATGAAAAGATAAATTGTTTTTTAAATTACTGGATATTTCTACTTCAGTTGATTCTCAGCGATCATGCTAAGTGAAACTGCTTGCTCTTGTCCATCTTATGTGTAAAAATACTACTTTATAAACAATTGGGTTTTAATCATTTCATCTCATCTGTGATATATAAGAACAAAATATCAGAATCCCCTTTTATAAGAAACTTACACTCCATAAATTGTACAATCCACCAGAGACACTTGATCATGAGAGCAAGCATATTTTCCCAGGCTCAGTATAGACTAACATTACTAGGGGAAGAAGAGAGAAGACAGAAGAGAAGAGAAGTCTTCAGTTAGTCTCGCTATTTTTAGAAGCCAAAAATTCATAGGGTAGGATTAACATCATAAACTTGTTGAACTTTTCTATCGCCCTGAACAGTTATAATCCTCTGGAATGCAAAAAATATACATATCGGCCAACAGCTATTAAGCTCACTTCACGTGCCAGAAATGGTCTAAGCGCTTCACACGTTTAATAGCTCAACAACTACTATTAGATTTATATTATCTCCATTCGCCAGTGAGTGAACTGTGCTTTAGAGGTTGAATGTTCTACCTAAAAATCACAGTTATTAAGTGACTATGATCTAGGATAACTTGCATTGACTCCTTCAATTTCTTTCAATTTTTACTATGAAAGAGGAATAGAACACTGCATTCGTTTTTGTGAAGTCCTCAGCTGGCAAAAAAAAAAAAAATATTTTTCCTAAGTGTGAACAACTGAAGTTCATTTTCAACAGAAAAAAAATTAATCATTACTGATAAATTTGCTATTTCTTCATGCTTAAATCACACTTGCATTAATAGTATAGTAAAAGAAATCTTGAACTTAACACTTGGCATTTACAATATGGTTTATTAAATTACTGTTTCTTTTAATAGTCACCACACTCCAGGGAATAAACTTTTGAAAAAGATTCTTCAACCCAAGCTTAGATTTTTTCTTGATGTTTTTCATGACACCAAAATACTTCCCAGGCAGCAAAGCAAATGGTGTTTTCCCCACTTAGCTAATTGCAAAGCAATAGCATAAAGAGGTTGAGAAGCCTGCTATGGTCAGTTGCTTCCATCTAGAAGAGATTAAAAAGCTAAATCTCTTTATTCCTACCCAGATTCCTTCCACCACTTCATGTCACTTTGCACACTGAACAGCATTTAACATCTGGAAGTAAATCAGACCGTGAGCCTTGGGCTTCCGTGGCAGTGTGTGCTGGGTCTGTTCCATCTCAGGGGTGCCCGTCCCATGCACTGTGTGACCTCACTCGCAGTGCCTGGCACCTGAGAGTCATCCTCTGAGGGAGGCAGAGGTGACCCTAATGCAGTATGGAGGGAATCTTGCCCCCTGGGTGAGGAAGCAACCCTGAGACAGGAGTTAGCCCTTCAAGTTCCCCTGCAAGGTTAGGTGCACTCTACAGAGACTACCTTGACCTGAATCCCTTGCTGGGCAGTCTTTTCCCTACAATGTCTCTTTCCTCTGTGGTGATTCCGTGAGTCACTCGGCCCCCTGTCCTCTAATCCTTGTCATTATACGCTGTGTTCTATGGTTCCTAATCTAAGACAGATGGCATTTGCTTATTGTTAGTGGCATTGTTACTACTAATGTTACAACCATTAAAAGATTGTTTTTACTTTGGCCCTAGACTACTGCTACCCAAGTCCTAAGTCACATCCCCACCTGTCCCTGGAATCTGGATCTGGGCTGGCCACTGTCCAGCACCGTCCATCCTGATGGTTTGAAAGCTCCTGCCCGGTCCCCAGAGAAGCCAGTTTCATCCTGCAAGACCTCGCTGTCTCTTGGCGCCTCTGTCAGTAGAAATCTCCTCACACACATTATCGCTTCTTTCTCTTTCTACCTTCTTACTTTCAATTGGCCATCAATACCTGCTGGTGGAGTTTTGTTTTGCGAATAATAATTATTGCTTTCACAATTAGAACACTGTATTGGTTTGCCTTCTTGTCACCTCTTTCTTACGCTCAAACTTGCGCTACAGCAGAAAGACCCTGAAATATGAGCATGTTCTTTCTTTGTGGGTGGAGCTCCAATGACTTTCCAGGCTCTGCATGCTCTAATCAGCATCTCCAGTCTCCATTCACAGCGACACCTTCACCCAACACCTGGTCAAGGCCAGCCATGGCTGCTTTGCAGGCTGGGCGTGCAGCAGTGTACAAGACTGCCCGTGGCCACCGCGCTCCTCCCCCAGTTCACCTGGCCCCTGGAGTCTTCTAGCTCCTCAGCTCTGGCTTCTCTTTGTTCCTAAGACCGAAGCAGCTCTTCCCTCCCCTGCGGCCTCTGAGGCTTATACAATAAACTGTCACTTAACCTATCTCCTGTGCATTTTTCCTCTCCCTTAGGCCCTTAGTTCTTGGGACAAGGACAAGTGTCCCAAGCCATGCTGTTCTCAGCTTGACACAAAGAAGAAACACAGACCACTATTAGGGTAGCATATGAAACACAAATGCCAAAAGTTCAACACTTTATAGATAAAGAGGAATATATTTTTAAGTGTTTTGCTAATTCTGATTTATAGATTTATAGAACTCTGCTAAGTCCATTTCCTGAATTAAGAAGAAATCTGTCCACAATCCATCCCAATTCCAGGAAATCCCTTAGCAAAATCTTTAATAGGGTTTGCCCAAAATCTGTTCAGGGATGATTTCTAAGTTTTATTTCTTTGTCTCTAACCAGATATAATTATATTTAATTTTGAGATAAAATGTTCCAACAACCCATAAAACCTTCAGGGCCCACATCTCAAAAAATAAAAAATAAAAATAATAAACAAACCAAAAACTGAGGGTTATAATCAGGTTTCACAAACATAGAAGTATTTTTGGGCACTAAGTAGAAATAATGAGAGAAGAAACAACATTTGAGAATATTCTCATTGCATTGCAAAAAGGCAAATTCACTGATTTAAATAATCCATCTCCTTTATGTTTAAGGAAGACTCCAAATCCGTATTTTAGCAAACTGTGCTAATCTAACTTAACAAGTCAAGACACCCGACACACAATAATCTTGCAAAGGACAAAAGGGAAATCCTCAGGGGCCAATAATCACTTCAGAGTTGTATCACTCGATTTAGCCCAGTAGGCAATTGCATTAGTCACTTCCCCTTTGTTGACACAAAATATCTGACTCACATAACTAAAAGGAGAGGTTATTTTGGTGCACAGTTTCAGGGAATTCAGTCCATGGTCTACCAGCTTTGAGGGAGAAAACGTACTGTGGAAGGCTTGGCGGAGGAGAGCTGTTTACCAGGGACAGCCAGAAAGGAGAGAGAGGCAGGAGGGCCGGGGAGATCACCCTTCTGTTCAGCATCCCCCCTCCTAAAAGTGAGAATTTCTGGGAACGTTTTAGATCTAAACCACAACAGTGACCAACTGGTTACCTAGATTTGGCTTTCCTAGGTGTAGAGTAGTTAATCCTAGATTAAATATCTCACCTTCTAAAAACTCATTTCATTAAAAAATAGGTAAAACATTGTCCATTCTGTGTTTTGGATGCATTTATGACTAAAATAATATCATTTTCTTCTAACTATTCTTTCAATTTATACAATTATTTTATCTCATATGAGTTAGACATAGACATATAAAATGCTCTACAAACCGATGAGCCAATTACGAGGAACCAATTTGGAATTTGCAAATGCCAGGCAAGCACTCTCTGAGCTACACCTCCGGCTTTACAAATATTGTTGCAACTACAGTCAAGGTGTGCATGTATATATGTGTTTCCTTAATCAAAATGCATGAAAGCATTTAAAATTTCCAGACTTAAATTCCAACATAACTAGCCATGCATATAACAATCTTTTTGTACACCTTACTTTAAAAGTAACCTTAAATGGGCCGGGGGTACAGCTCAGTGACCCAGCGCCTGTCTGACAAGTGCGAGATCCTGAGTTTGATTTCCAGTACCAAAAATAAAAATAAAAAAGTAACCTTAAAATATTCACTTTGAGGGCTGGGAGTTTGGCTCAGTGGCTTAAGCGCCTGCCCTGGCAGGTGCGAGGTTGTGAGTTCAATGCCTGGTGCTGCAAAAAAACAAAACAAAAAAACAAAACAAAACAAAAAAAAAAAAAAGAAAATTCAAAAAAAAAATATTCATGTTGATAATTTTTTTTCTTTTCATAAAATTTCCTGATGAAATTTGATCTGCCTGAGTACCCCCTGAAAGTAATATAGTTTAATTTCTCCCACTAAAAATGCAGATGTAACTTTGAAAATCAAATTGTGCCAAAATGCAATGGAGAACAGCATGATTACTTTACAAAGAGTGTGTTTATTTCCTTTTGGCTCAGAAAATAACTGGCTGTTATTTACTTCATTGTGTTACAGCCTCTTTCGGAAAGGGTGAATAACAGATTTCCATTCTCCAGACTGTGGCTACGTGGAATCTTTGTAAAAATTTAAATTCATTTAACCAAGGTTGGTTAAGAGGTCTCCTCTACCACCAAAACATGAAACCAAAATGTAAATAAAAGATCAAAGGCTTCACACAGCTGGCCCTGGTGGCCCCTCTGTTCGCACCAGACCTCTCACAGCAGTCAGCAAAATCACATTTAATAGCTGTGCTGGGTGTCAGTGTCACCCCAGAACCAGTGACAGTTTAGGGACAAAGGAAAGAGAGTAGAGATGGCCTTATAAAGAAGAAACACTGAAAGTATCAGCACCATCTCCAGGAAATATGTGCCTCACATTCAACAAAAATGATTTTTGGCTTTTAAACTTACTTTACTTTTAATTAGGTGATTCATTTTGCAGACAGTGTCTCTAACCTGTTTTTTTGGACTAGTGTATGTTTTGATTTCTAAACAAAAGCAAAGAACATTATCAAGCAAGCTTCAGTAAGGTTTGATACACAGTACAACATCAATTTCTCTTCCAATCAGGCATGCAGTCCTGAGTCACCATGAAGGAGCAAGAGTAAGTGATGTCATTCTTATGTAAAATCATTTTATGCATGGAGTCTTCATTCATGGAAGCATTTCAAAGAGC
Organism: Dasyprocta punctata; assembly: GCA_004363535.1. Taxonomy (NCBI): domain Eukaryota; kingdom Metazoa; phylum Chordata; class Mammalia; order Rodentia; family Dasyproctidae; genus Dasyprocta; species Dasyprocta punctata. The sequence goes on along the minus strand of RJWM01012462.1, from coordinate 18,506 downwards.
GTGGTGAGAGATGGGAGCTGAACTCTTCCAGAATGAGATAATTATACAAAACAAAAATGGATAGATCCCACAATTTGAGAAACAGACCATTCTCCCCCTTCCTTTAAAATGCCCTTGAAAGTCTGTCTATAATACATCTGGCATTTGTTCTCCTGGACTGAACATAACTAGTAGACCACCAGTAATTTAAATTGTACCCTGTTCCAAGGCTATTTGACATGTGGTCCCTTTGGAAGAACTAATGCAAAAAACTGGCTCTAACCCTGGAAATAAGGTTACTATAGACTAACAGAAGGTTGCAATTAACTAATATCAAGGAGGTTAACCTGCAAATGTCCCTCTCAAATATATACTAATCTCATTTGTAAGCCATTTTATGCAGTCACAGAGAATGAAATAATAAAGCTTATAATGTTTAATTTTAAAACTGATTTCTTTTCTCTGAAAAGAAATATAAGAAGGAAATGTCACATTAAGTGAATAGCTAGCAGTCTACCAAAGAACACACAGAGTGAGTTTATTTGATGCTGGAATTTTATAGGCAGATGATAGAGAGACACATAAACCCAGGGAGCCTTTCAGAGGGCCACACTTAAAGAAATAAAACTTTATACCAGTACTTGGAGGTCTTCCTTTATCATTCTGCTATTACTATTTCCTAGTGAAGAAGGGAAAAGGATAGACTCATCATAATTCTAGAAAATGAATGGTCAAAAGCTGCATACTTTAACCAGTTGAGCACTTCATACGGTATAGGAAACTAAAGCTCAGCTCCCAAAGCACCTTCCTGCAGTGTGCATAGCCAGTTGCTGGTATTGTGACCTAGAAATCTGGTTTCCTGATTCAAACTCCAGAATACATTTTACAATTCCATAGTGTCTCTCATAAACTACTCTGCATGTATCTCTGAAACTGATAAAACATGGGCATTCTTAACTACAGAGTTAAAATAGTGACCTACAAAATGCTGCGATTGAGTTTTTTTTAAATCTTGTACAAAAAAATCTATTTTAGAATGATCTTTAAAATTGAGAAGGGCAATGATAATTAAATTTATAATTAAAGAAATTTATTTATTTGTTTGCATTTAAAAATAACAGAATCAGATTGTGAAGGGTTTAACACTTTCCTGTAGTTTAAAGAACTATTTGGTTTCAGTGGACAAAGTCTGCAAATTAGAATGGAAAGGAACAGGTTGCAGATCATACTCTAGGCATTACAGTCCTGCCCATCCATGCAGGGCAAAATCCATAGAAATCATTGCGATATTTTCTTTTTTCACTTCTGTTACCAATAGAACATTACAGAACCACACACCAAGCTACTAAAGCAAAATAAAATGATTTAAGAGTTGAACCTGACTTAGAGTGTTAATTTGCATCACACAAAATAGGAGTATTAAAGGTGCAATAACAGGGATAAATCATTCTGATAGTGAAATATGAATACAAGAAACTAATTGCTAATTCCAGTCACTTACATTTGGTCCAATGTCTTATCCCATTCTCCAATGACCAGGATTTGTTGAATGCCTTCCAGTTCTTCTTTGTCTTGACCCCTGAAAGTGGAAAAATCATCTATCTTTAGAATAATAGACTACTCCTTTATTTTCTCGATGTAAGCATGAAAACTAAAACACAAACTATAAGATTAAATCCTATAATACTACTACTTTGCATTTAAACCACTCTTAAAGTTTAAACAACATGTGCAAACTTTAAAAGTTGAGTAACATCCCAGCATTTGGGAGGCTGAGGCAGGAAGATCATTGTGAGTTCAGGACCAGCCTGGGCTACAAAGTGAGCTCAAGGCCAACCTGAACTGCATAGCAAGAACCTGTCTCAAAAAGACATAAAAAAACTGGGTAACAAATGTGGGTCTAAAACTGTGTAAACTGAGCTGAATAGCAAATCTTCAACATGAGAAAGGGAACAAGGAAGTGAAGGACTTACAACAATGTCACTTATAATAAGGTTAACCACTTTCATAAATAAATCCAGCCTTACTTGTCAATGATATGTTTAAAAGCAAAGACATTAGACAATACTACCTAGTGACTATAAAATTTTGACGTATTTTTGACAAAGTATCATGACTGGAGAATTTATCTTAAGAAATATCAAAAATCAGGAAACATAATAAATACAAATAAAAACAATATTCTGCAACACTTCCATACATGGTAATACTGATTTCCAAAGTTACCGTTATTTTTGACATGAAGTCTCTCTATGGGAAAGACATCAGTTTTATATGACAATTTCTTTCCAAGATCTGAAGAGAAGGTCTCTTAGAACAAGTGGCAAAGTAGCAATGGAATCCTAGAGACAGCTCACTGGTGTGACTCGCCAATTCAATTTCTTGAATCACAATTTTCTCATCCCGAAAACATGGATATTAACAGATATGCTACAGAATTGTGCTGAGTTTCACAAATAATATATGTAAAATGTCTAGTCCAGGACAGGAGTTTAATAAATGATGACTCATGTTATTAATGTTATTGGAAAACAGAGACTCAGCATAGCATGGGAGAAATTTCTCAAAGAGACAGGAGTCAAAGACATCACGATTTTGCTGGGCTTGGCCATATTAAACATCAACTTGGCAAGAACTTTGTACAATGCAGCATTTTTTTCATGCAGGTGCGAATCCGTGATTTATGCACTTAGAAATAAATCTGGATTTACACATGGTTGACTATGTAAAATGGGATTTTTTTCCCGAGGGATTTGCGATCATGGCTCATGTGCATAAAGAAAGTGGACCTATAGAGAGACGCTGCTAATAGAAATCATACCAGGAAAAACTTGAACAATTTCAAAATAAAAATTTGAAACTATGCCCAAGTTTATAGTCATAGTTTACTTTTCAAATAGTGGTGTTCTGTAATATACTACAATTTACCAGTTAATTATTTAACAATATTCACTTACTCTCTGTGGCAACAAGGATAAAATACTTATTCTTAGGAACATTAATAGTTTGCCCGTCTTTTTATTTTACATCCACCTTACTTAGTTAAGACATGAACTCCTTCTTTCCAAAGATAACTCACTCATACTGTTATTTCAGAGAGAGCAAGCCATGAGATCGTCTCAGACAGAAGTCCAAGTGGTGGCCTGAGGTCCCCCAGCTACCATTGGGCTGCACTGTTAGGAGCCATGGGAACTGGAAATTGAACACACGTGCAGGGCTGCTGCATGGTCAGGGCAAGATAAGGTCACAGCTGAGGACACCTGGCTCCAACTCCAATTAACTAAATAAAGACTGTAGCTGCATACATCTCACTCCTGTAGTGAAATGCAGCATGGAGATCTTCTCCTAAGACACTTCTCCTAAATTAACATAATTTGTTACTCAGAAAAGTCCTTGACTCACTCCCAAGATCTGTTTAGTTTCTGGCGTTTTCCATTCTAACCCCCTCCTTGTATAAAAACTAAATAAATACAGACCACCCACAGACATCCTCTGTCTTGGCCACCAGAGTCCCCAAACTCTGCAGAGGGTTTTGATCCTCCTGGAGCCCTAAAATCGTACTGCTTATCTCATTTATTTAAGCCTTTGCCGTACATTTGTTGGGGAAATTGGGGATCTAGGCCAGGTCCCCGGTACTCCACACGTCCTCTTGCCTGGGTGCCTGGGACTTTGGTGGCCTTGGGGACTCTGGTGGCCTTGGGGACTCAGTCTTTTGACAGCAAGAAATATTCTATTAAATGGTTCATTTGGAACAAGTGCTGTACTCTACTCTGGAATGTCTCTTTCTTTTTGAATATTCAAGAAAAAAAAGATAATTACTCCATCCAATTTACTTATAAAATACATTAATATGTGTCATCCAAAGTTCTTCTGAAACATAGGATGGTATGAAGTACATAGCAGTGAGTTTTGAGCAACGAAGTTTGGTTTGGTTCCACGTGCAACATACCTCCACTTGGCGAAGCCATTTAATGTCCCTGAGCTTCGGTATTTTTAAACATGTAATGAATACAATGAGCCCCACCTACTTCAGATGGTTAAGTTTCCAATAAGATTGATAAATAAAGTATTCATAGTACCTGTAACATTCACATCCTGTACTATAGTCCCAATTATGACAGTCAGGATACAAAATTTTAATTAATATTCAAATAGATTGCTGACTTCCACATTTAGATTTTTTTTGAAAATTAATTTTTAAGTAAAATACCAATGAGTAGCATCATGATTAAATATTGCAGAATTTTGCCCTTGCAGTACTAACTATTACATCTGTACTTTGACTACTGATAGAACTCAACATAAAGCAAGCAGAGTCTATCAGAGAGAAGCAAGTTTTCAGGCACAAGAATAAATAAATAAATAAATCTCAATGGTGTGCTCATGCATTTTAGCAGCATCCATGGAGCAATCAGACTTCATGCAGACTCAGTCAGTTCTCCTGCAGCTGCTCAGGGATGCAAAACTTGACCTGGAAGCAAGCATTCACCTTTGTAGCTTTCCAAGGCTGCAGGCTGAAGTCAAAGCCATCTAGCAGATGTCAGCCACAGTTAAAGACTAAAGGAGAATGCTGCTGTATCCTCAAGTATACTTTGTCTCCTATGTGCTTTGCGGACATGAGCATCTCTTCAAGTCTTGCTGAGCGTACTCAGTAGGGACTTCCTTGTTTGTGTCTGGGTCCTGGGCGGGCCCCGCTTCGTGTGTGTGCGGCCTGTGTGCGGTTTCTCAGGGCCCCACATCAAGAAGGCTCTTGCTTTAATGTGCTGTTGTGGACAGCTTGAAATTTTTAATAATTTTTAAACAAGTGGACCGGTATTATTTTTCACTGGACCCCACACGCTGTGTGGCTGTTCCTGGTCAAAAGTGCACTCTTTAGTCCTTAGCTGCCTTTGTTTTATTCTTCTAATTCTTTACCTTGTTCTCTGGTTTTGATGCTGCCTTTTTCCTGAAACTCTCTAGCGGTCTCTGGTTTTCTCCCCACTTCTTCAGTTTATGGCAATAAAAAGTTGTCCTTGTTTTACCTGTGCAGAGAGGCAGGAGCCCTCCCCTTCCCGTGGGGACTTAAAGCTTGTTCTTAGGCCATTGATTTCTTCACATAACAAATTTTGAACTAAGTGTGGTATTGATACAATCACCTTGTAACTTGGAATCTCTCCGAAGAACAAATAAAAACAGACCCCTCTTTCTTCTCCCTCCCCACGTGAAACAGAATACAGTTCTATTATTTTTCCCCCAGATAATCAATTTTCTGTGATGATCTGCCCATTGTCTTGTCATCAAAGGCCTCAACGAAGATTTCAAATGATAAGCAGTATAAAATGTTAAGACTGATTTAGAAGAATTTTTCTTTTCGAGTAGCTAAAACAAAGCAAGTTCATAAATAAAGTGATACAGGCATAGAATATACTGAGGAGACTTCAAGATATTTTAGCATTTATCGTGGGCACGGGGAAAAGGCTGGCTGCTGCGGGCCCCCACACACATATGTGGACACCCTCTTCTGCATATGTTTAACGGTAGAGCAGATGCGTTCAAGAGAACTGCAGACTTCCAGAAAGGCTGGGGGCGCTCGGAGCAAGTTATTAAAATAAACCCACGCTTTGTCTGATTGCTACTCATTTCAAATTTAAAGTATTAATATTTTCAAATTTGAAAAATATCCCAGTAATTCAATTTTTCCAATAATTCTTTGCTCCCAAATTCACAGTAACACCTCAATCTATGTCACAGGAGTCGAATTTAAAATTGTAACAAAATAATATTTTAGATACCATTGTATGTAATGAGATTCTATGTTTTCTACTTTTCCCTTTTAATGCATATTTCTGAAATCAAATCTTTAATAAAGATATACCATGCAAAAATGAGAATTTTTACCAGAAACCCCTTGTTCACTTGAATGGTTTTAATGGTCAGTGAACATTCAAGATCATTTATAAACCTGTGTGAGGTAGATATGCATGTACAGATGATGCGTATAGCTTGCAAAATTACATATTTACTTGTCTTATAATTATAGATATGTATGTCTATTATATATATGAAATATATGTATACACAATTTTTCTCTAAAAGAAGGAAAACTAAGAACTATCATTGATTCTAATTCTCTCATGAATCTGAACCCAAAATAAGTTTCTAAAAATTGTTCCTTTTTAAGAAACTAAGGATATAAAGTACTGAAAGAAACTGAGATTTAGTTTTTGACCATCATCATGCATAGGACTCTCTTACCATCTATGAAGAAAATATTAAAGATTTTTATGATTTGGAGCTACAAATGTTCAATCAATTTAATGTTCAACCAATTTTTAGCTTTCTCTGTTATGTGTGTCTAATGCTGCACTTGAATATCCATTGACATAAAAGATTCTGCTTGTTCTTTTAAAAATAAGATTACTTTTAAAAAAATACACAACCAACTTATTACACCTAGAGGGTGGGATTGATAGAGGATTTGGGTATCAGTACCAAGAGATTTTGCTTTTGATGTCTCATTATCTGAGTCTTTATAGAAGTATTTGCAAGAGATTTCTTTCTGTTTTTTTTTTTTTTTTTTTTTTTGTCTGTTAAAATATACTCATAGTAAAAGTTCAAATTAAATTATTCTATGTAAACCAGGCAGGTACATTCATCAAAACATTCAGAATTGACAACTTTAAACGTTAAAAAACCTTCTCATTTTTCTTAAAATGATTCTGATATTCATCCGCAGCCTTATTTATTCAGTTTTTCATATAAACTTCATACCAGAGACCAATTTCTAATATGCATTTTTAAAATACACTGGCCTGCATACCTATGGATATGGGAAGCTCAATTTTAAATTTATTTTTCTGAGCAGTGTCTGTACAAACAAAACTTCTGCCTCTATTTTAGAACAGCTCCTGAAGGTCTCCATAGGAATAGAGACTGTGAGTCAGATTTGAGTCTTGGTTCTGTTACTGGCCATCTGGGTGAGCACAACAATTTTTTAATTAGGATCATAATTACAAATTAGCGTGTTATCTTTCTAGGGGGCTGGTAAGACTCATGATGTAAAAGTTGGCACGTCCTAAGCCCTCAATAAATATCAAGCAAGACACCCCAACATTCTTGCTTCTTCTTCTTCCTGCACTGGACATCAGTGCTGTTCGGATCAGTTGCCCAGCCATCCCATCCTTTCTCCACCTGGCCTTGGTGGGATTGTAAATTCAGACGCCTCCTCTTCCATTAGGAAACCAGTGGGATCCTTTCACAGGGACCCCTGTACCCTCTAAACTCAGCCCATCATACTCTCTTGAGTGTTTAAATCCTGAGATCGGCAGACATGGAGCCATGCTTTAAAAATGCCCCATGTACTTCTGCTTTCTTTGGGGTGGCTCTTTGTATCTCTTTATCTCCCTAGAGACTCCCTCCCTAGTCTCACTCTCTGCCCAGATGGCCAGCACGAGGAGTGAAAAGTAAGACTCCCAGTGAGATGAAGCATTTCATTCTCTTCTGCTAAATTCTGCAGGGAATGATGACAAGTAGTCTTATCAGATTATTAATTCGCTCTCATTGCAGTTCAATATTCTGTTTCCCCTCAGCATAATAAACTTGCTTAATCATGTTCATCTGGTTTTCAACAGATTCAGTGTGGAACCAGTTATTGACATGGTGGGAGGGGAGAGCCCCAAAGGGTGACAAGGGAAGGACAGCAGATCTCTCACAAGTGACAACCACCGTGCATTGCAGGATAGTAACAGAGAAGTTTGACTCGGTCACCAGCGTGCCACCTCAACTCTGCTACTGAGAGGTGAGTCACCTTGATACACTTATAGTCACAGGGACAGCAGAAAATGGACTTATTGGGTGCTATCACCTGGGAAGGGGTGTCTGACTGTCCAGTGACAGAGGCTCAAAAATAGCCCGGTCCCTTTTGGGCACCAGCTGGTTCTTTCACTTGTCTTCTGACTTTGTGAGTTCCCCTGTTTATTTCCAATGTGTCAGCTCATGTTACTCTGAACTGGTTTCTGCTGTATGAAACTGAAGCTAATGGAGTCACCACCTTACAGCGACGCTGATGAGGTCACTCCTGAACACTGACGCTGGACGGCGGCTTGCCTGGTGTTCTGTTACCATTTGCCGAAGGTAATGGGCTCGGTTTCTCTTGCTGTCTTAGCTGTTTGGAAATGTAGTGCTAGATTTGTTCCTGATGGTAGTAACTGCCTTTAATCTAAGATTTTGAAAGAAAAGCAACACCCTCTTTTCCTCCAATTAGTACTGCTTTCCCTCTATCTGAAATTTTTATTTTTATATGCTTTTATAACAAGTTGTTCCTTTTATGTAGCAATAGATAAATATAAATCAAAAACATAAAAAATAAATGAAATCAAAGATAAGGACAGTACATTTTTATTTCATACCACGAAATTGTTATCATATTTCTGTTTACTCTGCTATTCTCCAACACAGATCCCAAAGAATTAACTGTAAAAGTATGAATTTTTATTCATTGTAATAAATTAGCTTTAAATTTTATTCTACTAGATTTCTTTAACCTGATATATGTATATGTATATGTGTGTGTATATATATATATATATATAATAAGCATGAAATAACAGTAAATCAGATTATCATGAAAATTTGCACACTTCGTTTTTTCCTCTTATATTTAGTGTCATTGGACCCCTTTCTTTATATTTAAACTCTTCAGTGACACTCACCAGTGATTAATGACCCACTGGCTCGTGCTGCCTTGTAACATGAAAGTCACCGAAATTCCTTTCCCCTGGAGAGCAATTATTCCATGGAACAATATCCCCTACCTGGTGCATTGAAGTCCCAAAGGTTGGCTGTTAAACTTGCAGTTGTAATTTGTGAAAAAGTCCAGAATGCCAAGTTTTGAACTGCTAGGGATTTTATGCACAGTTTCATTTTACTAGAAACAACTTTTTTTTTTTTCTTTTCGGTCTTTGCTTGCAAAAATTTTAAGTCCCAAAAAAGACACAAACTAGAGCTAGATGTTTTCCTATTTAAATATAAAGACACATAGTTGGAAATTACGTATCTACCAGCTCTTATGGCTTGTGAAATTATTGCTGACATGAAAAAAAAATACCAGTCAAGCCTGTGATGCATTCGGCTCTGATATTTTAATGGGGGAAGACCGAGGACGCAGCACAAGCTTCTGAGTTGAAGGAGAGGCAAACTGTGAAACATAATTCTGCATGTAAACTTCTGGTGCTTGAGGTAAAGTGCTTCCTATTAACACACGCCCCTTGTCTGCAAAATATTTTGCTCAGGATAAGTGTATAAGTAAAGCCAAAGTGAAGGCAGAATAAGCCAGGAGCTTCTTTACAATACTTGATAAAGACAGAGACTTTACTCGCTATTCCTATATGCTTATAAAAATAATACTTGTTCAGTGAATTAGCCCATTAGTAACAATATTAATTTATATCCCTTCTATTGTTTTGATGCTATTAAAGGCACAAGTAAGCCTTTATAACCACTTTGGTAAGATGGACCCATTATATCCCTGAGAACACAATGTAGAATCCGAGCACATGATGCTAAGGAAATCATGACTTCAACACATGGAAATCCATCTGACCAAGCTTGCTTAGAGAGCAGGGGAACAAGGGTTTTAAGCTGAGTGTCTTCTTAGAGTCCGAATAAAAAGAAAAGAGGAAGAAAGGCAGGAAGAGAGAATAACTGAAGGCAAACTTTTGAAACAGAAATGCAGTGAGTCACATAGGAGAGTGAGTGCGAGTGGCCTCCTCTGGCTTTGAGAGCTTGTGAGGCTGCGTGAAAGGGAGGCTTACCTGGGAAGCACTCAGACATCGAAAAAAGTGCCCGGCCCAGCCGGTGGGGTGCAGTGGACTGGGATGGGAGCCATCTGAGGTGCTCCTGGGAATCTGAGTCCAAGGTGATGAAGCCCAGAGCAGGAGATGGTGGCCTTGAGGAGAAGGGCAAAGATGGAGGAGAGGGGAGGCTTGGGGAGGATGGAGTCAGAAGATGAAGGGATGGGAGACATTTTCCAGTCTCACCCAGATGACTGGAAGAACAGCAGCATCTGTGAGAGACCGCGCAGTGAGGAACTGACAAGCGCCTCACGATGGGAGAGCATTCAGCAGTGCCCCTAATGTGGCTCCGGGTAACTGGGTAAAGCGCATGTGTGCACATACATCCAAGCAAGTCATAGGTGTGTGTGTGTGCGTGGGTTAGTCACAGCTCATGCGCAGAACTCACGCGGAAATGTCACAGGAAGCAGGGGACTTAAACTAATTTCGATTTATTAATTATGCCACATATATTATATACACATGTAATATATAGTATATATTTTATATAATTAAAAATATATATTTCCTGGTTAGTGAATCAGTCCATAAGTAAAATATACACGTCTTTGTGCTTGCACATTATGCTGCCTCTCAGTGATATAAAGACAGAAACAAGACTGGGAGACTGAGAGGAGATGGTTGCAAGTTTGACCCCACCTTGGGCAGTTTAGTGACTTTACAAGACCCTGTTTCAGTATGAAAACACAAAAATAAAGAGTGTAGCTTAGTGTGAAGGCCTCAAGTTCAATCCCCAGAATCATACACACACAAGACATGCATGTAACATGTAAACCACATATGGCAGTTTCTGAGTAATGTGCACTTTAAATTTGTTTCTTACTCTGAGCCACCTCGACCAGCCGGCTATGGGCCATGCCGTCACTTTCATATGCCTTCTTCCCCTGAGTCTGACCTGTTCAGCGCTGCTCACCTCCATCTCACCCTGCTGGCCCATCCTGGAGTCCTTGGGGAAGCAATGGTGGAGGGTCTGGGATTTGGCTTAGTGTGCTATCTGAATGTGGCAGGACTGAGAGAGTGGGCTCCGGACCCTGGACATCAGTGAGCCATTGGCAACCATAGTAGAGAGAAAGTGGAGGGAAAAGAGAAGGAAGAGGAAAGCTAAGGAGACTAAATCATGGGGAGAGGAGAGAACAAGGACAAGTCCTTTCCCATTCTGCAGGGGGGTTCTAAAGTCTCCACTGCCTGCTTTTATATTTCTCTCTCATGTCTCAGCCCCTGGTCTCTGGGGCAAGTACTCGAATCCTGCTATGTGCTCTTGGCCTGTGAAGAGCTCTTGCTTGGTGTGGCTTCAGGCGTGAGGTACGGGACCGCAGAAGGAGCCTGGCCTGGTCATTACTGCCTCTCACCACGCAGCGGGACACAGCGAGAGGCAGCAACAGGGAACCAGCAAGGGAGGGAGATTTCTGCTTCTGTGACGTTCATGGCCCTCACAAGTCATTATTATAACATAAATCAATGTCAAAGAAAATTTAAGAATTTTATTGTTCATTTCCTCTCTTTTCTCTTAATTGCTGTATTTTAAACATTCTTCAGCATGTAAAGCTTAGGAATTCTATTTATATATCATTCTGTGCATAATACGTTTGTTGCACATTTTTAAATTTGTGGCTTGATCCAGCCTCAAACTAGAGGCTTGATATTTTCTATTCTCTTGATTTTTAAAAATTAAATATTGGCCAGGAGTATAGCTCAGCAGGACAGAGCTTACCTGGCAAGTGTAAGGTCTTGAGTTTGATTCCTAGTTCCAAAAATATAAATAAAAAATAAATACTTAAAAATCTCCTGTGTAGAATAAAGTGCTGAACCCAAATGGAAAAATCAAAACATATTCTTGTCTCATGTCTGCCACAATGGTCTTTGTTAAATCCCATTTATTTTGGTGGTTTTTTTTTTTTTTATCATTTCTGAAATTCAGATTCCCCAGTGCAAACTCTGTATAATATTTATCCTACTGGACTGTTGTGGTCATTAAAATAGATAATTACTACATGATGATTCTTAGTATTGACAATGGCTTTAAAGTTCTATCTCATATCACATTTAATGAGAGAATCACAAACACTTGTGGATTTTTGGGTTATCTTCAATACTAGATTAGATCATGAAATTAAGATATCAAGTCACATAATGAATTAAATATTATTCTTAAGTTCAGAAACTTCTAACTTTATAAAGATAGTGCAAAATATTTGTCTTGATTACTTTTCCCTCTTTGCTGAGACAAAACACCTGACACCCAAAATTAGGGAAGGAAAGGTTTATTTGTCTTACAGTTCAGTCCATAGTCAGCTGGCTCCAAGGCAGGGTGCATGGCACTGAGACAACACTTCAAGGCAGCAGCCAGAGCAAAAAGCAGCCAGCATAGAAGGGGCAAGAGCAAGCCTCTTCTCCTCCCTTATATTGTACACAGGCCACACCCTCCCTCCAGGGTGGGTGTAGCTTCACAAATATTCTTGCCTCCCTTTGCACAGGAAGAGGGTATTTATAAAGTAAAAACACTGGCTCCTTGCTGAGTCTCTCAGTTAAACTTCTGACCTTCTCAAATTGACGCAATGAACAGGTAACTGCTTGTGCTCTACACCCCAGAATGTAGAGCTGCTGAATTACTTAATTAAGCTTCTAGCCTTCTCAAGTTGACACACTGTATAAACCATAACAATAGTTTTTAATGGGGAAAAGGTATTGGAAGATATATTATAGCTGGATAAAAATGTCTAGAGCCTCCTTTAAGTGGACAGAGAGCAGCGTTCTCGCACAGTATGGTAAGGAAGGCCACCCCAGGCTGGGTCACTGTCCCTGCCCGGAATAGAACTTTTTCTTTCTGAGTCGCTACCTGTTGTGTATTAGTGTAACATTCTAATCTCATCATCCAGTGGCCTCAGGGAACACATATATAGGGAAGGACTTTGGTACCCACTTTTGTAGGTTCAAATAACAGAAAACACTTAGAAATTTTAAGTATTTAAATGCTACAAAGAACTCATAAACAGTTTTAATAAGTTTAAATTTAGTTTTGTTGATTATTAACATAGAGAATTTTAGCAATTGAAATTTTAAAACTTCACTTTATTCATCTTATTTTAAACTTACTAATATAAAAATATTTTCACACCAGAAATGGTTTGAAAGCTTTATGTACTACATGCTATTGCTCATTTCTGTGTTGTGTCTACACACAGAAATACAACTGGGTACTAAGTTCATTTTAAGCACAGAGGAATTGTAAACTTCATTTATATCAAATTAAAATGTAAATAAATGTTTTAATGATGGAGCAGTGTCACATATATATATGTGTATTTCCCATTTTAAGAAATTTGACCTTGATTTTACTAAACCATGACCTTCTTTGGAACTTCCATAGTTAAAGAATAAGAGAAATAATTACAAGTTTAGTCATCTGAATATTAGTAATATTTTCCCTGTTCATTCTCATCCTGAAAGAAACAAAATTTGGCTTTGTATTATGATTTCTATCTCAAAACATATTGCACAAATTGTTCAACGTTCTATATTTTTTGGCTTCCATCATCTATGAAGCAGAATTTAGATGTCTTGTATTCCAGAGTTTTGCATATAGAATTCTCTTTATAAAACGTGATACAGTGGTTTGGTCTTTACCATGTTTAGAAGTAGCACTGAAGTACAGACAGTCCTTATTTAGTAACATCCGGCCACTAGGTCACTAAATGAATTGGTCGCTAAATGAAGAATTACATATGCTATGACATTACAATATAAAGAACAAAGAAATAGCCAAAGGAAACTCTAGCTTGATGACTTTGCTTTTATTTGCATAACTCTCATGTGCAGAACTGCAATGCATAATAGAACTTAAAACTGAAGTACTGTACAGTACAATCAGCAAAAATTACAGTATAAAAAATTGTAAACAAGGTGTACAGTGCAAAAAACTTTGAAGCTCTATAGACAAGATGTACAGAACTGTACCCAAAAAATAAATAAATAAATAAATAAATAAAGGAGAAACAGATGGGTCATAAGTCCTAGCTGTGGGTCATAAATCCAAACTACACCTCAGTCATAAGTCCACAAGGTTTTGAACAGTAGACAATTAACAGGTAGGTCTGTAGACAGTAGAAGAAGGCCCTCTTGGCCACAGCCATATTCCCTTCCGGGTCGTCTGCAGACAGCGGATGAAGGCCTAAGGCTGCATGGCCAGATTCCCTTCTGGGTCAAGTCCTCCTCGCTTCCGGTCTCCCTCTCGTGTGCTCTGTTGGCAGCACAGACCGCATAGCAGCTACGGGAAGGGAAGTTCGAGGGAAGAACCTAATAACCTAGTGAAGCAAGGACAAGCATCCGGCGGGGAGGAGCACAGTGCACGCGCCAACGCGCACGCGCGTACCCCGCCTGTCTCAGTGCTGAAACTCCCCATGGCAGCCTCTGCAGAGTCTCCTACGAGTGAAAACACAACCTGCAAACCAGGCGCATGCGGGTAAAATGGGACAGAGCTGGACCCCTTCCCGGGGCAGCCCGCAGCCTTCCCCGCCGCTGAAGGGCACGCATCCAGAGCTCTCGCTCTCTTTGGGATACTCCCCGAAACGGACTAAACTGAACATTGGAGGCAGCTTTAAAGAGAAAGGAAATGAAAGAAGCCCGGCTTGGATGCCCCTTCCCTGAGCCTGTCGGGGATCCCTGGCCGCCGCCACAGGCACCTTCTTGCAAGGAGGAGGCCTTCTTAAACTTTTTAAAAATAGTTTCATCCACAACTGGAGTGAGACAAGACTGAGACCTGACTCCCTCAGAAATGAGCCCTGGGTGGGGAAGTACAGATTCATGTGTTGTCACACTAGAAATACGAAAGTTAATTTAGGGAACTGTGCATGAGCTTATGACACAAATATAGTTACAATGGCATAATCCTGACATTTTAGTATTTTCTGAAGTTGTCTTTGCCTTGGAGAAAAATGTGTGTTTTTAACTAAAACCAGAGCAATGGCCCATTCCAGAGTAAAAGAGCAGCAGGTGATACTGTCCTCAGAATATGCTTAGCCTCCAGTGGGAGCCCAGGGTGAAGGTCCACGCTGACACTAGCTTGCAGTGGTCAGCGCATGATGCTGAATCTACCCCACCAGTCTCTCCAGATCATGTGATCCACACAAGGCTTGCTTGCTGATGCAGCAGGGTTATTTTTAAGTATTATTTAATGGTCTTGAGTCCCTTGAAGGGGGAAAAAGGGGCAAATGAAATGAAGAATTCCTCTTTTTATCATAAGTAAGGCAGTGCATATCTGGAGGCTCCGACCGCATCACCAAGACCTGATGGAGTAAAGTTAACCCTCTGAACAGAACCAAGTTCCACAGAGCAGACAACTATCACAAAGATAACTTTAGGTACAAAGTAGCAACAAATTCTATGGCATTTGTGCAACCCTCTGCTTTTCTGAAATTTTGTGCAGGAAATCAACTGCTGAATGAGTGGATCAACACTTCTCATTCTAATATGTAATGATGACTAACACTAACTAAAGAAAAATCTGTGTAAATAAACACAAGCCTTGGAGTTATTACTGCCAGCACTATTGATCTTTGGAAAGAAAGCCGTATGGTAATACAAGATTATGCCAATTAGGTGACTTCCAAGGGTCTTCATAATTTGACAAGTCCCTTAGAGAGTTACCTGATCTTCATATGGAGAAGTGTTGAAACTTTATCAATATACCAGAAGTGGTATAACACAAATATATTAGTCTGCTCAAAGTAAACTCTAAATAAGCTGAAATAACAATTACCAATGTATTAAAAAATGCAGTTGCAGTGGAGACTGAAAATACTCCCTGTGTGATTAGCTCCACTGGGTATTGTCATTGGGATCCAGACCATTACTTAAAAGTCAAAAGTCCCAAATCAAACTGGAAAGAATTACCTAGATCATCTGAACAGGTATTAGGGAATTAACTAACGCTATGGTGTGTGGGCCACAGGAACTTGTATTTTAAAAGCACTCCAGGTGAACTATTGACATTGGTGTTGTAGTCTAGATGTCCCTCAAGAGCCTCATGTACTTCAGTGCCAGACTTTTAGAAGGTAATTGGATTACACAGGCTTTCAGCAGGCTAGCTACTAGGAAGTAAGGTCAGGTCAGCAGAGTGAGGACTTAGATGGAGTGTCCAGGAAGGATTTATCTTTCTCCCTGGCTCCTTCCTTGGTGTCTCCCTACTTCTGTGCCATCATGACATGCTCTGACATGCTTTTCTACCTTGGACCAAGATGAATATGGACTTAAATCTCTACAGAGCATGAGGCAGAATAAGTCATTCCTCTTTTAAATTATAGGTCTTGACTCCTGTATCCTAGCAACAAAGAAAATGACTAAGATAGATTTTGGTACCAGGAGCAGGGTCTTCCCTTTTTAGTTTATAGCTAATATGCCAATCATCCCAATTCACCCAGAACTGCATTCCACTAATATGCTAAGAGGTTCCTAATCTGTTAAAGAAGACATCACAATTAACAGTCCCAATCCATTCCTTATCAACTTGACAACCAGGCACATTTCCTTCAACCATACCTAGTCACCAAATACAAGAGTAGGTTCACAATCTATCTTAACATGGTACAACTATCCTGCATACAAATTGAAATTTACTAATGCCTCCCACTCAGCCCAAATAGAAGGCAAAATTTTTCTTAGGCTATGCTTACTTTTCTAACATTTCATAGCAGAAACACAATAATACAGATTTAAAAATACTTAAGAATCAATATTAAGTCTATCAACATATGCTACAAAAAAGAAAACAAAGATATGTACTTCTGTGTACAAACATATTAAGAAAGAAAAATTACAATTTTCATTTCTGTATCTAGCCATGAGGTCGTAGCTGGTATGATAATTTCCTTCTCCTACCCATTCTCTATTCCCCCAGTAAGCAGCACAATAAGTCTTGGTTTGTTAACTGATGAGGTTACTCTTAGCTGAAGTTTTGGGGCTGTTTGTCACCCTCTCTGTGTTTTATTGTTGTAGGTTCCCATTGACCTTGATAATAGCATCATAATAGCTGGTGCCCTCAGGGATCTCCTGAATACCAAATACATCCTTCCCTTCCTCCAAGGTGGAATAGTACATTTTCTCCTTGGTAATGTGGATCTCTCGTCCTTCCCAACAACATGTATGCCTTTTTTGCTTGCTTACTCAGAGACATGGAAAGTCCAAAATGATACATGGAAAGTCTTTCTTCCAGTTTATTGAAATAATTGTTGTATGTCCTGATATAAATTTTCCCGTTTTGAACTAAGACTTCTAGACCAAGGCCTGTACCTTAAGGTTATGAGAATAGGAAACAAAAATTTTGTTAGGTCACTAAGGGTACTGGTGAGTGGTACCATTCCCACTTCTATCACTTGATTCCTGGACCAATGGATCACCATAATCTTTCTTAATCAAATGGTAACTCCAGTTGCAGCCACTACACCCAATATGATTCCCTTGCTTAAGCAGATTAACACATCTCCAGGTACCTTGTATGCAACTATTGATTTGACAAATGCTTTCTTCTCCATACCTGTCCATAAAGCCCACTGGAACCAATTTTCTTTCAGCTGCCAGAACCAGAAATACACATTCACTTTCCTACCTCAGGGTCATATTAGCTCTCTAGCCCTGCGTCACAATTCATTCCATAGGACTTTTGGTCATCTTTCTCTTTCCCAAGATATCACAGTGGTCCGTTATATTGATGATATGCTGATTGGACCAAGTGAGTATGTGGTGGTGGCCACTAGGGACTTGTGAGTAGAGCATTTGTGTGGCAGAGGATGAGAAATAAATCAAACTAGAATTCAGTGTCTCACTACCTCAGTGAAATAGCTTGGAGTCCAATGGCGTGGGCATACAGGGGTATCCTTCTGAAGTTAAGGATAAGTTGTTGCATCTGTTCCCCACTCCACAACCAAAAAAAGAGGCACAGTATCTAGTGAGCCCTTCTGGATTTTGGAGACATTTCATTCATCAGGTAGTTATGTTGCTCCAGAAAGCTGCAGGTGTTAAGTGGGGTCTAGAACAAGAAAAGACTTTTAGCAGGTCCAGGCTGCTGTGGTGGCTGCTCTGCCAGGGAGCTGCATGATCCAGCAGGTCCAGTGGTACTTAAGGTGTCAGGAGTACAAAGGGAAGCTATTTGGAATCTCTGGCAGGGCCCCACAGAGGCCTTTAAGATTTCTCAGAGCAAGGTTCTGCCATTAAATGTGGATAACTGCTCTCCTTTTGAAAAGCAGCTCCTGGGCCTTAATGAAAACTGAACTCTTGACCATGGGACACCTGGTTACCATCACGTTATACTTCCCAGTATGAATTGGTGTTATCTGATCCACTGAGTCCTAAGTTGGGTGTATAGATCAACAGGCCATCATTAAATGGAATTGGCATATATGTGATTATATGCCAACTCTGAAGCAAATTTTCAGAAATTTAATTAAATAATAAAGTTATTGTCTATTCAAATAAAAGAAAGTAACATATGGTCATTTTTATTAACTGAGTACACATATATGTATGTATGATAGGACAGGAAATGATGGATACACATAGAGGAAAATATATTTGTACTTCATCATATGTTTCTAGAAAACATGCAAATCTGTTCATTTTAAAATGCAAGAGATCAGTTTTCCCTTTCCTCATTGCTTTCATTAGTTTACTCACCCATTAGAAAAGTAGAATTGAGGAAGGTGTTTT
>RJWM01012461.1:27431-56587 GCA_004363535.1 Dasyprocta punctata | reverse complement strand
ATAGAATGGAGGAAAAGGCAGGTTAAATGCTCAGTTCTTCCCTTTTTATAGATAAGTGTTCAAAACATGAGTTGATTTTCTCTGGCATAAGATTCTCTAACATTTGAGGTAATTACATTAAAGTTCTTTAAAAAAAAGAGAAATATGAAATCGTGGATGTGTGTATGTGTGTGTGCATTTGATTTATCTCTGATGTATTTTAAGCATCGGAATTCTTAAGACCCAATTTCAGTTTTTAGTTTGCTTTTTTAAGCAGATAAATTTTCCAAGAAAAATTTACATGTTATTAGCAAGTTTTAATAGCTTTATTGAAATGTAATTGACAAGTAGTACATGTACGTATGTAAAGTGTACAGTTTGATAACTTTTGCTGTTCCTTAACACCTGTGGAACTGTCACCTCCATGAAAGTAATGGACATACATATTGCCCCTAAAAGTTTACTGGTTCTCCTTTGTAATCCCTCTTACCTACTCCCCCACCATCAGCAACTACTGACCTATTTTCTGTCATTATAAAATAGTTTGTGTTTTCTAGAGTTTTATATATATGAAACCATATGGTATATACTTTTGCCTGGTTTCTTCAACATAATTAATTTAATCATGTTGTGTGTATTAGTTTATTCCTTTTTATTTGTAGGTAGTAGTCCGTTGTATGTATGTATTGCAGTTTATTCACCTGGGAATGAACATTTGGATTATTTCTAGGTATTGGTGTACAAAAGTAAAGCTGCTGTGAACATTTGTGTACAATTTTTTGTATGGACATAGCTTTAATTTCTCTTGGGTAAATACAGAGGAGTGGAAAGGCTAGATCATATGGTACTTGGATATTTTTTTAAGAAACTACCAAAGTATTTTTCAGTATAATTGTCCTGTTTAAATCAGCAGTATATGAAAGTCGCAGTTCTTTTACAGTCTTGTCAACACTTGGTGTGGTCACTTAGCTATTTTAATTTTAGTATAGTGGTGTGTTATCTTACATTTGTCTAATAATATTGAGCATTTTTCATGTGTGTTTTTGCTTTCTTTTTACCTTCCTTGGTGATTGTGTGTTCAGATAGTTTGCCTTTTTTTTTTAACGCGGGTTATTTTCTTAATTTTGAATTTTGAGACTTCTATATACATACATACATTTTTTTTTTTGTACTGGGGATCGAACTCAACCTCACGCTTGCCAAGCAGACGCTTACGCTGCTGAGCTATATCCCCA
Organism: Dasyprocta punctata; assembly: GCA_004363535.1. Taxonomy (NCBI): domain Eukaryota; kingdom Metazoa; phylum Chordata; class Mammalia; order Rodentia; family Dasyproctidae; genus Dasyprocta; species Dasyprocta punctata. The sequence goes on along the minus strand of RJWM01012461.1, from coordinate 55,373 downwards.
GCCCCATACATTTTTAATGTAAGTTCTTTATCAGATATGTGATTTAAAATATTTTTTCTCCAGTCTTTGACTTGTCTTTTTTTATATCTTTTATTACTCTAGAAGTTTTTAATTTTGATGAAGTATAAATTTCTGCTTTCTTATTTTCTGTATTGTGCTTTTGCTGTTGTGACTAAGAAATCTTTGCTAACTCCAGATTACAAAAATTTTCTCTTGGAAGTTTTTTTTGTTTTTTAGTCTTTTTGAGACAGGGTCTTGCTATGCAGTTCAGGCTGGCCTTAAAGTCACTTTGTAGCCCAGGCTAGTCTCAAACTTGCAACGATCCACCTGTCTCAACCTCCCTAGTGCTGGGATTATAGGCATGTGGCACCACACTCGGCTCTCCTGGAAGTTTTATAGTTGCAGATTTTACATTTATATCTGGGATCTAATTTGAATTAAATTTTGTATGTGGTGCAAAGTGTCTATCTTGGCAAATGGATATCCAGTGGTTCTAGCAGCATAGCCTGTTTAAAAGAAAGCCTTGAGGGCTGGGGATATAGCTCCATGGCACAGTGCCTGCTTCGCAAGTGCAAGGTCCTGAGTTAGATTACTGGTATCCAAAAAAAAAAGTCACTGGCACATTTTCCTGTGTCCATCAGTTAACATGTTCATGTGATATTCACTAGGGAGCTCTTAAGCTGCTCTGTTTTAAAGTAAAATATAAATGTACATGAGTACTTATGTATTGATTTTAAACGGAAAGCAATAAATATAAAAGATTGTTTGTAGTTAAAAAAAAATAAGACCCTAGTTAGAAAATATACATTGGATAAAATTATTCTATACCCAGACTGATATGCTGTGATTAAGGGGAATATTGGAATCTTGATCACCAGCCAGTATACCAGGACACATTGGTTGTTTTTGAGACATACCAATTAAATTGTCAGTTTAAATATCCATACTTTTCCTTATCTTTGCTACAACTTTGCCAGCATTTTGAGGTTGGAATAGCGGTCACAACATCCCTTTTTCTTTTACGATCAACACTGCATTTCTTGAAGAAGATGCTTTAAGAACAGTGAAAAGTGCTTTCTCTTGTCCTTTTTGCATTACCTTTGACTGTTTTCCCTTTTCTCTTTGACATCTAAGAGATTGGGGAGGTACTCTAGGGTTATATAAATCTAGACATTTCCTTATTGTATCATTTCATTCAACCTAGAGAAAATTCAAGAATTAAAAGTGAGTAAATCAAATTACTATAACTGAAATTTTACGAATACTATCACAATGAGATATTTTCTTTTGTTGGGTTAAATAAAACATTCTAAAACCTGATTTTTAAATAATACTTGATTAGTATGGGAAAATTGTTTTTTTCCATTAAGATAATAAGATAAGTTATGCTGCTTTTTATCAGTTTCTCAGCCAGGTGTGGTGGCACACTCTTGTAATCCCAGCACTTGGGAGGCTGAGGCAGGAGAATCATTTTCAAGTTCGAGACCAGCCCAAGCTGAGCCCAAGGCCAGCCTGAACTGCGTAGTGAGACCCTGTCTCAAAAAGACCAAAAAAAAAAAAAAATCTCTTAATTTTCATTATAAAATGGATCTTGGTTGTTTTGTCCACAAAAACAAATTGTCAAGGCAATGTTTGTGATGATAAAGCACAATGCTTTTATTCGAAAAAGTTAAAGTTTAAAATATTTAGATAGTGCTTTTAAAATGCTTTGGGCTTGTTTTATTTTTTTACTAGTAAGTTGTTAAAAGCACTTTTTGTATGTTTAAAGTATTAGAATTCCTCATTTATATGTAAAAGATTAGACCTGGTATTTGGAGGAGGAAATAGGGTATTAAAATATAAACATAGATGGGTGAAGTGGTGCATTCCTGTAATCTCAGCACTCAGGAGGCTGAGGCAGGACAATTGCTGTGTGTTCAAGAACCAGCCTGGGCTACACAGTGAGTTCAAGGTCAGCCTGGATGACATAGTGAGACCCTGTCTTAGAAAACAAAACAAAATAAAGCACATAGATGGGGTTGTAATAGAGTTTGCTGTTTCAACCTTCGAGGTACCCTTAAGCATAGCGGTTTAAGCTTGGTTATATTGAGCAGGCCAAACTAATTAGCTCATCAGGGCGATTGTGATTGAATTTGTTCTTAGAACCTCAGTCTTTCAAGTGGGGTGTTTAGTACATTACTGCTTTAGGTTATTTGTGTGGTTCTGTTTATAGTTTATCTCTTGTTTTCTTTTTTCTGCCTCTGTTTTGGCTTTTTTTTTTTTTTTTTTTTTTTTTTTTTTTTTTTTTTTTTTTTTTTTTTTTTTTTTTTTTTTTTTTTTTTTTTTTTTTTTTTTTTTTTTTTTTTTTTTTTTTTTTTTTTTTTTTTTTTTTTTTTTTTTTTTTTTGCAGCACCGGGGATTGAACTCACAACCTTGCGCCTGTCAGACAGGCACTTAAGTCACTGAGCCAAACTCCCAGCCCTGGTTTTTTGAGGCAGGGTCGCACCGTGTAGCTCAGGCTGGCCTTGTGCGCTCCTATTGTAGCCCAAGCCGGCCTTGAACTCACAACGCTGCTCCTACCTCAGCCTCCCGAGTGCTGGGATTAAAGGCATGCGCCACCACACCTATCTTTGGCATTCTTTTGAATTGAGTATTTTTAAATTTTACATATCTTCTTTTTTTAAGGTATGTTCTTTTGAATTTTATAGTGATTCCTCCAGGGCTTATTATATGCATTGTTAACTTTGTACAGTGTTCTCCGAATTATTATTATAGAAATAAACATTTGTATTTGACAGTTATAAAAATGAATGTATTGATTTTTAGAGATTCTTTCAGTTTTCCTTGGTCAGTTCCCTTTATGAAATTCTGACTATGATGAAAAAAAATTTAGGACAAATACCGTATTTTGGTAGTTTATTTTGAATTAAAGGTATTTATGTCCATTTTCATCAACTTTGTACTATCGTTTAAAATTGATGCTTTTGATAGCCTTGCAAAAGAATCAGATAATGGGAAGCCAAAACCTCTATTATGAATACTCTACATATTTTCCCCACATTGGAATTTCCACATCCTTCAGAGTTGCACAGTAGAGGCAATTGATTACTCACTTTTGTTTTGACTTAATTTGGTTCAGAGAAGTGTTTTGTGATCCTGTCCAAGTTGTCCTGAGAATTTTCTCAATGGACTTCATTTTTAATTTTCCTAATGAAGTGTAGTATAATGTACCTTTTTTTTTTTTTTTTTTTGAGATAGCGTCTCCTAGTGCAGGCTCGCTCTGAACTTACTATGTAGCCCCAGGCTTGCCTCGAACTCATGGAGATCCTTGAACTCAAAGCGATCCTCCTGCCTCAGCCTCCCAAGTGCTGGGATTACAGGTGTGAGTCACCATGTGGGACCTTCTGCTTTTCTGATGTATGATTATTTCATTACATAAAAGGTTCCCTTAATTAGAATTGGAAATCTATTTTCCACACACCTAAGTATTTCCATTTTTCTATTTGTACTGTCCCGTTCTTTTTGAATATTTTTTTCTTAAAATGTTTTATTAGAGTTCTCCAAGTGGTATCTAGTCTTAGTAATATTAAATTGTATGAATCTTAAGAAAACTTGACATTGCTTTCAGCATTCAGATAGTACACTGTTACTGGTTTCTGATTATAAAAACTTCTACATATGTGAAAGCCTGTAGCAACTATAATAATGAAATCCCATGCAAGGTCAACTTTAAAAGGTTCTGGTTTATGAAATATCAGGGACATGAGTCTAGTGTCCTCTAAACTATGGTTTAAATTTTTTATTTTTAAATTTAGAAGAAGAAAGCAGGTTCTTTACCAAAAATAAGTGACTGAAAATACTTAGGTATATATATGCATATTTCCATGTGTTTGTTTGGTAGAGATAAATATTTACAAATATTTGATATACTATTTAAATACTTTTTGTCAAAGGTAAATATTTACAGATATCTTGTATGGTATTGCAAGAGTTTGTTTAAGCCGCATGCACATACTCTTTCATACACACAAAGTTCAACTTAAAACTTTCCTTTTCTCTGTAGGTTAACTATTTGTAAAGTGTTTCAAGAGACACGCAGGAAATGGCTCAGTGCCTCAGTCAGGGAGAAAATTCCAGTGACATCTACAGTGGAGAATTATATGGACAGTGGGAAACAGAAGAGGCGGAGATTGGAAGAGCAGGTGGGGGAGTAGTAGGACAGTAGGTCAGATGTAAAATGTAAAAGCACATAGAGCTTTACAAATATTTTTTATTGTGTCTGTAGCACTTTAACATGTGATTATAATTAATAGGAAAATAAGAAATAGTTGTCCAAGTCACTATTGGCATAAACAAAGAGAATATATGTTTATATGAAGGACTACTGTAGTACAATTTTGAAGAATTCTCTTGCTATAAGAAAAGACTAACATTTTATATTTTAGGACTTTAAAGTAAATCAGGCACTGTATAGTTGAGTTTTACCTTACTTTATTTCAGTCAGGGCTTTATTGTGAGACAGTTTTAGTTTGGAGTTAAATTTTTAAACTATCAGTTGAGATAAATTTTTTTTCCATTTGGGACTAAAGACAACTTTATTTTGAAAAAATTTTAATTACAGTTGAATTGTAAGTATAGTACAAAGAATTCATAATATTCATTTTTTACATTCATCAGCTTTTGCTGTATTTCATTTACTATTCTATGGAAATATGTGTTTTTTATTCTCTTAAACTTTGTAAGTTGTAGGGATCATTTCCTTTTATTCCTAAATACTTCAGCATTTATTTTCTTTTTTTTTTTTTGCTGCACCGGGGATTGAACTCACAACCTCGAGCCTGTCAGGGCAGGCGCTTAAGGCACTGAGCCAAACTCCCGGCCCTGGTTTTTTGAGGCAGGGTCACACTATGTAGCTCAGGCCGGCCTTGCGCTCGCGTTGTAGCCCAAGCTGGCCTCGAACTCACAACGCTCCGCCTATCTCAGCCTCCCGAGTGCTGGGATTAAAGGTGTGCGCCACCACGCCCAGCAGCATTTATTTTCTACGTCAGTAATATTCTTAAATAACCACAGTGTAACAATCAAGTTCAAAAAATTTATTGTGAATAGAATTCTCTTTTTTAAATAGTTTTTTTTATTAGTGTATGTTTGCAGTATGTAATAAATGTATTCATTGTGATATACTGGTACATACATGGATTGCATCTTGATCCTTTTTATGTTCCCTTCTCTTTTCTCTTCCGTCTCTCCCCAATCCCTTTCCATCTCTACCAAGTCTACCTCTCTGTGAATGTGAGTAGAATTCTTTTATCTGTTGTACCGTCTATATTAAAATTTTGCCAGCTATCTCTCCACTCTGTGTCCCTAACTTAGGATTCAATCAGGATCATGCATTAGACTGTTAAACTTCAGTCTTTAATCTGGCACAGAGGCTTAGCTTCATAATAGTGGTATTAAAAATAGCCATGGAAAATGTTTAGCATTGGAGAACAGTTTTTAGAAAATGTTAAAATTAGACTTCTTATAAATCATCAATTGGATTTCCACTTCATAATTTTTCTCATCTTTTTTGAGTTTGCTGCCACATTTTTATGTTATTGTTCTTAGTTTCTTAATATGTTATTTATGTTGTGCTTATTTTGTCCAGCTCAGTTGCCAGAAACAAACATTTAAATTAATTTTAGTTTTCATTTTTAAATAGGGCTGAGCTTGTTAAAAGGATTAAACAGGACAGCAAAAACTCAAGATGATACTGTTGGTCTATTCATGTGAAGTACAGCTAGTGAGCCAGAATGGGAACCCCTTATCTCTGTATTTGTTTGATTTCTTAATGGCTTCATAATGAAGTAAATAAGGAATAAAAAGAGTTCATACCACAGAGTTTGATATTAACAGGTAGAATAATGAACTAGAATGAGCTTCAGCTTTGGAACTTCATAGAAGTATTTTAAAGCTTAGTGATACTCATTACTGGATGTGTCTCCCTCCCTCCCCGGAGATGTGGTCTTGCTGTGTTGCCCAGGGAGATTCCTGTGTCAAGAGATTTTCCTGCCTCAGCCTTTTGAGTAACTGGTACTGTGGGTGTGTGCCACTGTGCCAGGTTAAGGGTGTGTACACTGGACCAAGATGTTTAAACTTTAGAGAGGAATTCAGTAAAATGAAGATGATGTAAGTATTACAGAGAATATATAAAAATGCATGATAGTGCCTGGCACACAGTTGGTGCTCAATAAATGATTGGTCATTTTTCTAAAATCATAGAATGTCAGTGTTAGATGGAATGTTAGAAATCACCCAAGAAGTAAACTAAGCCAGAACAAATAAGTGACTTACTGCCCCCATGAGAGTTTAAATTTGTTTGTGTCTTTGTTCTCTGTGGAGTGCAGCAATGAACTTTAGATATTTAAGTACATTTCAGACATCCAAATTCATATATGTAACAGTGTCATATATGATACCATTTTTATCTGGTTTAAGATACTTACTTGAAATAAAGTTTTGAGAGTCACTTCGCTCTTAAGAGTATGCATTAGTAGTAAAACATGTAATTTCAGCCTTGTCAGGCTACCAGTAAAACTGAAGGAGAGGTTTTGGAAAGATGTTTTTGATTTCTAAATTTTTATATTCAGTGCTAAGAATACTGTCCAGGCATAAGATGTTTTAAATCTAAGATGTGTATCAGGATGTTAGTAATACTATTTTTCCTGTATCTTGAAACATTTTAATTCAATCAGGAAATTATTTCATTATTACTCATCAGTTATTCTCATTTATGCTAAAAAGGAATAGAACTGAAACAGGTAAGAAAAATGGAAGAATGATGAAATTGCCTAGGGCAGAGGTTGGCAGAAATTTTTTTATGAATAGTCGGATAGTAAATATTTTTAAGACTTTGCAGGCTTCAAATAGTCTCTGTGGCATCTTATTCTTTAAACAACTGCATGTGTGTTACTGAGATTTGAATCCAGAGGCTTCTTACTGAACTATGGAAAGCACACCTGTAATCTCAGCACACTGGAAGGCTGAGGCAGGAAGATCACAACTTTTAGAGCCCAGCATATGCAGTTTGGTGACTTTGTGAGACTCTGTCTTAAAATAAAAAAGGGGTTGGGGATGTAGCTCAGTGTGAAGACGCTGGGTTCAATCTCCAGTGTTGGAAAAATCCACAACACAAAATGTCTTTAAAAACTTAAAATTCTTAGCTTCCAGGTCATACAAAAGTTGGTTGTGGGCCAGACTTGGCTTGTGGACCTTTATTTGTCATTGCATTAACTTACAATTTTTGTATTGCACTACTTAAAGAAGAATGCCATCTTTCATGAAATATGGCATATTTCTACTTTTAGCTTTTATTAAAACAGTACATGAAATTTACACTTTTTTCTTAATGGCAAAGAAATTAACAGGAAATTATTAGACAAATCAGAAAGCAAATACAAAAAGATATTCTACACTGAATCATGGTGAAATTGCTCATAAAAACAAAATTTCATATTACAAATCTTAAACTGATGATCACCTGTTCTGAATTTTCTCAACTAAACAATTGATGATTGAACAGTAAATTTCTAAGGACCAAAAAAAATATGGTATTTTACTTAGTCATTTAGGAAGAAATTATAGTATTTTGTAATATCTTCAACTGGTAATGAAAGGATGGGTGCTGTTTTTCTTTTATCTCATATTTGTGCTACAGACTTGAGTAGACATGTTTTTTCAGTAGACAGATGCTGAAAGTGAATGTGTATTCAAAGGTGATTGAACAGAAATAGATATAGAAATGAGAAAAATCACTGAGTTGAATGTCAGTATAAAAATGTGTTTGCAATTTATGGGTCACACAAGATAAATATCCTTAATTCAACAAATTACAAGACATTAATAACAGATTTCAAAATGTCCAGCTTCAAAGTATTACATTTTGAGAGTACAGATGCCAGAAGAACAAGAAGATGTAACCGTAAGCTAGAACCTATTAAAAATCTCACTTAAGAGGTTTGTAAGATGAATATATGTATTTCATGTTCATTTTTAATGGTTGAACAGTTTTATTTAGACCCATTTCAGCCATTTAGGTAACCTAAAAATAGGGAACGTGTAGAATGAATATCTTAGTTTGCTGCATTTTAAATACTAAAATTCTAATAACTTTTTTCAATACCTGTTTTTCCTGTGGGATTTCTTTCTTTGAATTATGCTTCGCGTTAGGCTCTTGACTTACATAGAGGAGGGATACTTTGAGAAATAGTCTTTAAGAAGTAGCTGCTGCATTTACTATTTGAATGTTGTTGAGAACTTCTAATGTATGTTTTGTTTGTAAAGATTGTGCTAGATATTTTGCTTGCTCTGCTGTTGTTTAACTTTTTGACAGTGATATGCAGTATAACTGATCATGTTCATATCATGAAATCAATTCAGATTAAAAATAAATACTAACTGTAAATATGTATATTGTTTTCTAATATTTCTTCCTAGTACTTTATGATTTGTAAACAAGGGCCTTTGTACTTGTAATGTATTAACTACTTTGCCAAGGCAGTTTGAAAATAAGATTGACTGGTGGGTATCTTTGAAAATACATACTGAAGACTGTTGAAGACTTCTGTCTTTCCCACCCCTTTAAGTTGTCCTACTGCCAGAGAGCTTTACCATGGAAGACAAAGTCAGAATGTTTCCTTACACAGTGAGTCTTAGCCAGTTTTACTTGTGTGTTAAAAGTTGCAATTCAGAAATGACAAGCCTTTCTGCTTGGGCAGCTCACTTCCTATATGGTTAAAATGAAGGCAACAGAAGGGTATATTGAACTTTAATTAAGGGGGATGATTGGAGCCTGTTAGACAGAAAAGCAACATTTTGCGAACTTTAACATAATTCTCGGATTAAAATAAAATGGTGGAATAAGGGATTCCAAATCCATTCCTCTATAAAACCTACAAAACAACAGGCAAAAACTGTCAGAATCAGCTTTTTTCAGAACTCTGACAACCAATCAAAAACTTAGAGCAACCAGAGAACACTTAATCAAGAAAAAACACCAAAACTCAGTAGGAACATTTACTTTTGTGGCATTTTAACCTAACTCTAGTATTCCTTGTTCCTCAGCTGAGTGGTAGCCTTTAATTCAGTGGAGTCCAGTTTTGGTATTGATTCAGGGAACAGGATGGATCTGTTTCACAAAGAATTGTAATTAACTTGTTTTGATATGTGTGGAGTTTCCTGGAAGACTGCCTCAAAAGTTCTGTCTTTATCTCATCCAACTAAGGACTTTCCTAGTGCTAAAGTGTCTACCTGGGGGTGTTTGTCAAAACATATTTACCAACCCAGTATGATGACGCATACCTGTAAGCTCAGCTACTCTGGAAGCTAAGAGGATCAAACCTCAGGCCAACCTGAGCAACTTAGTGAGACCCTGTCTCAAATAAGAAATAAAAGGGATAAAAAACACAGTATCTTTGCCTAGCATGTGGAAGACCCTAAGAAGTTCAGTCCCCAATATAGAGGGGAATGAAATTACAGACATAAATCACTAGTCACTGCTGCTTGAGGCAAAGGACAGTGGTTGGAACATGCAATAGACTAACCCAAAAGCTTAGCCCAAAAGGCTAGAAATGAGAACCTTTGGGGAATTAGGGCTTTGAAGTTCTCTGACATTCCTGGGAATCATGCATGTCCAGAGCTGTGTGCACACCTGCAAAAACTTGAGAAGGTCCAGAGCTCACTTCTCTGACAGGTCTTTAGGCTTTACACAGGAGAAAATGAAGACTAGGACCAGAGCTGTATGCTGCCTGGCTGATTATTGAAAGTGTGTTTCACATGCAGAGCCCATCTGCAAAGGCTGGGAGAAGTTTTTGGTTGCAGATATGTAAGAAAATCTCTTTCTAAAAGTCATTGGCTAACCACTAAAGTAACGAACGGTGAGTTCAGTGGCTATGCATAACAAAGAAAATAGGCTTTACAGAATTAATTCAGAGAAGTCATTAAAGAAACTAAAAAAACGCTGAAAAGAGGAAATACCTGATTTTTAGACTTGCTGCTTTACAATGTTCAAATACCCAGAGTTCTATAGAAAATAATGAGAAGAAACAAGAAAGTAAGGCCTTTACACAAGAAATTAATAGAAATTCCCCAAGGAAGCGTAAGGCATTAGATTTGACAGTTGAAAGACTTCTTGCTTATGCTCAGAGAGCTAAGGAAACCAAGAGAGGATATATCATCAGGTAGATTATCAATATAGAAATTGTAAAAAGGAACTAAACATTCTGAAGCTTAGAAATAAACTTAACATGAAAGACACCTAGAAAGTTTCAGTAGAAAAGGTGAGTAGTCAGAAGAAAGAATCAATGAGCTTGAAGAATGTTTAATTGAAATACTCACTTTGAAGAGGAGGGGGAAAAGTGCACAGAGCTTTTAGAGATCTGAGAAACACCATCAGTGTACCAGTATACTCAGCATATGCAGTGTAGTGGAGGAGGGAGAAGGGATAGGAAGTCCAAGATATGAGGAGGTAGGGCCTTTGATGACTAGGTCATAAAGATAGCACCTTCATAAATGGGATTGTTGCCCTTACAAAAGGGCGATGAGAATTCTTTTACTCTTCTACCATGTGAGGACACAATGAGAAGGCACTATGTCAAAAAGATTGTTCTCTCCAGACCAGATTTGTTAATGCCTTGATTGTCTCCAGCACTGTGAGGAATAAACATGCTACCCAGTTGGTTGCATGTTTTTTTTAAATAGCAGCCTAAAAAGACTGAGACAGTGTTTGAAAAAATAGTACCCAGAAACATCCTGAATTTGATGAAAAACTTTACACTTTGAAGAAGTTCAGCAAACTCCAAGTAGGATAAACTTCACAGCAAGATGTTTCATAATAGATCTTAAAACTAAAGAGAACCGAGCCGGATGTGGTGGCGCATGCCTTTAATTCCAGCACTCGGGAAGCTGAGGTAGGAGGAGCATTGTGAGTTCGAGGCCCGCTTGGGCTACAACGCGAGCGCAAGACTGGCCTGAGTTACATAGTGCGACCTTGCACTATGGGCTGGGAGTTTGGCTCAGTGGCTTCAGCGCCTGCCCTGGCAGGTGTGAAGTTGTGAGTTCGATCCATGGTGCTGCAAAAAAAAAAAAAAAAAAAAAAAAAGAGAACCTTGAAAGCATCAATAGAAGTAATTATCACATTGAAGGATCCTTATAGCTGATTTCTCACTAGAGTATGAAGTTCACAAGGGAAAAAACTGTCAAGAATTTTCTATATTCAGCAAAACAATTTTTCAGAAATGCAGGAGAAATAAAGACAAAACATATACAAACAAAAACTGATCATTGTAAGCAGACCTGCCTATAAGAAATGCTAAATCTCCTCAGGTTTAAATAAGGAAAAATTCTTGTTCAAAATCATGTGGTACCTGGCATGTAAGGTTAGGTAGGTCAGGTGGATACTTAGTGATACAGTTTCGAACAAAGGGGAAGTTATTAAACATTTTTCATGATGACATATTTCTTCATTGTCTATTTGATAACATCAAGTATTGTCTTTTCTCAGCATTCTCATTTTTCTTTCCTGTTAACTGTTTTAACTTTAGTAGTTTTTAGTAACTTTTAGAAAAGTAACAACTATTTTTCTGGTGGGAAGCTTTTAACTCTTACTCTGCATTAATATGATAAAAACAAGCCATTTGCATTTATTTGAAAAGAGACAATTTTTTTCCCCCCTGTGGTGCTGCTGATCAAACCCAGGGCCTTGAGCATGCAAGACAAAAGCTCTACCACTGAGCCTTATTCCCAGCCCGAGACAAACTTACATGTAAGAAAATTTAGTTAAAAAAAAAAAGAAAGAAAAAAAGTTTAGTATGTATCGATCACAAGCTCTTTACATATTTACAGAGCGATTTTTATGAATACAAGTTCAATTTGAAATACATGGCACATGTTAATTTCTTTCAGGAGAAGGAAGCCAACACCCTTTTGGAACTATGAATATTGTCCGAACTCCATCCGTTGCTCAGATTGGAATTTCAGTGGAATTATTGGACAGTCTGGCTCAGCAGACTCCTGTAGGCAGCGCTGCTGTATCTTCAGTTGACTCATTCACCCAGGTAATATGATACACATTTCATTCATTTCTTGTTTTCCACTTGCTTTATTAAGGTATAATTATATAAACAAGGTGATGTTTTAATACATGTTTACATTGTAAAATGATTGGATCAAGCTAATTAACATATACATCATGTGGTAAGAACATTTAAGATCTAATTTTTTAGCAAGTATCAAGTATCTAAAACATTATTTCTAAGTATAATCTCTATATGGTACAGAAACTTTATGTTCTTTGATCAATATCTCCCTAGATCTTTCCTCTCCAACTCTCAGGTCTTGACAGCCATCACCGTCCTACTCTCCTCTTACTAGTTCGTCTTTTTAGGTCCCACGTTTGATTGTGATTATGCAATACTGTATTTGTCTTTCTTTGGTTTGTTTCACTTAGCATAATCTCAAGAGGGAAAAATTTAATGATGTTGGATAGAGTTGAGCATTACTGAAGCAGTACCTTTTTTTTCCTCTTGGTGATGGAAATCATCAAACTTTAAGCCTGGTAAATGCTAAACAAATGCTCTGCCACTGAGCTGTACTCCAAACCCTTAAAGCAGTATCCTTGAGTAGAAGACAGGAGCATATGTGAAGGTGTTCACCTTAGCTAGGATGATAATGTACTGAATATATGAGTAAAGTACAGGAGATTGGTAGAAGTGGTGACAACTTGAGTAAGACCCTCTCCTGATTCTTTCTCTTTCCTCAGTTAAATAACAGGAAGGTCACTACTAAGATTGCAAGGAAAGCAGGAATTAGAAATTTATATTAAAAGGGAGTTAAATAGATGCTCCAGCAAGCAGTAAGGGAACATTTATGGGTGGGTCTTCTGGTTAGTACCATAAGCATACATTTGTATGTTGTCATGAATTTAAATTCAGATTTGTCATATGGTCTCTTGAAAATAGATTGAATTAAAAATGACAGAGTTTTGGTGTCAGTAGTTTTTTCAGGGTCTGAGAGTATAACTCAGTAGTAAAATGCCTGATTAGCATGTGCAAAATCCTGGGTTCAATCTCCAGCACCAATTTTAAAAATAATTAAAAAAAAAACTCAGAAGGCAAACTATGGAGCAAGACTTTTAGTATTCCACTTAGTATTCTTAAAGTGTCTGGAAAATATACCGCCCCAAATGGTACATTATCTTTGGAGAAAGGTAAGAAGACTTTTATTGTATATATTTATTAGTTAAATTTTGAGCTTCTAGCTGGGTGTGGTGGCACACACCTTTAATCCCAGCACTTGGGAGGCTGAGGTAGGAGGAGCGTTGTGAGTTCGAGGCTGGCTTGGGCTACAACGGGAGCGCAAGGCCGGCCTGAGCTACACACTGCGGCCCTGCCTCAAAAAAACCAGGGCTGGGAGTTTGGCTCAGCAGCTTACACGCCTGTGTGGCAGGCGCGAGGTTGTGAGTTCAATCCCCAGTGCCGTAAAAATAAAATTTTGAGCTTCTTTGTAGCATATGTATTTTAATAAACATTTTTAATAAAATCTTTTAAGTCCATAGAACATATACAAACTAACATATATTTCACAAATATGTATTAGGTACCTACTCTATGCCAGACATTTCCTAAGCACAAATAGATGCAAAGAGATAGATGAAATAAGTAACACCTATCATAAATTCTCTTTGTGTTGAGTACATGCTAAGACTTCCAAGAATCTACCTAAATTTTTTTTTTTTCCTAATGCTGGGAGTTGAACCCAGAGTTTTGTTTGGCATGCTAAGCATGTGCTCTGTCTCCAGACCCTGCTATTAGTTTTTAAAAAGAAGAAATAAAAAATTAAAGGTATATCCCACTGCTGTTTGTTTCTTTTCCCCCCTTTTACTTCCTAAGTAACTATTCTGAGTTTGTATCGATCTTTCCTACCCATATTTTAGTACTCATGTAATACTACATTTGTGTTTAAGTTTAAACATGTTTCTAATTTAACTACTTAATTACTTTTACTTCATTTAAATTTTTATCAGAGTAGTACATGTACTTGTATTACAAAGACAAATAGTTACATTGATGCACTCCTGTTCTGCTCCATAGGAGCAATCACTTTCAACCACATTTTTTTTTTGCAGGAGGGGAGGATCCTATTTTTAGTGTTTATTACTTTCTTGAATCAGATAAAACTTGCTTAAAAATCTATTACTAACTTTTGTTACAGATGTTTTCCATTGCATTGTCAACCTGAAACATAGTGGTTTTACCTTTTTCCTTTGTTAATACATGCACACATGTGCATGATGTAGTATACATACACATACACGCGCACGCACACACAACCCACTTTCCCAATATAGAATTTTATTAAAATTCAAAAAAAGATTCAAAGTTTTCGTATTATTACTAGGTAAATAATTTTCAGAATTGAGCCACATGTAGTGCAATAATTATATCTATTTTCTTGTGTAACTTTTCATTTCTTCTCATGAATAAATGCCTTTTTCTCTTTTGCATAGATTTCTGTGTTTCTAGTTCTAATTTGTGCCCAGATTCTGCTGAATGTAAATTCTCTTTCATTGTATTTAAACAGATTAATTTTACATTTGTCTTAGAATTATCCCACTAGGAACTCTCTTTTTTGTTGTTCTGTTGTGGACCAGTTATTTTCTGGGTTGTGGGGTGGTTATATTCAGGGTGTTATTTTCTTTCTGTAAAAATTCCTTTCCTTTTTGTGTTGAATCCTTTGTCTTCCAGTTCCTTTATTTTTCCTTTTTGATGTATATGCAGTATGAAGTATGACTGAGAAACATGATGAATGCTTAAAATTTTAAAAAGATTTTCTCTGTCTATGCATTGAATAGATTTAATTTGTTATAATTGTTGTACAGTATACCATTGTATGAATGAGCCAGTTTTTTTTTTCAGACTGATCGATGTTCATGCATTCTCACTAATACTTATCAAACCTTAAAGTTTCTCCAAACTGATAGGTGAGAATTTGAATTTCATGTTTAATTTGTGTTTCTTCATTACTAGTGACATGGCACATCTTTTCACATTTTGGGTTATGTTTGTGTTTTATAGGAATTTAACATATTTTATGTAATTTTCTATTGTATTTTGGTAGTTTTTAATTTTAGCTTTCTGGAACAAGACCTTTTATGTGTTCTGGATAGTAATCCTTATATATACATTGTGGTTTTGTCCTGGTATGTTACTTATCTTTTAATTTGCTCGTGGTATCTTTTATATTCAGACACATTTTTATGTAGATGAATTTATTTGTGACTTTTTTTCCCCTTCTTGATGTGTGAAGATATTCTTTTGTAAAATTTTTGGTTTTACTTTTTGAATGTTTACGTGTGGTAGGGAAGGATTTAAGTTAACTTTTCTTTTTCCTTATGGAAAATTAGGGGGCCCAAACCTATTATTTGAACTGTTAGCTGTATTTTTCTCCCCTGAGAAATAACTGCTTTGTTCTGTATCATATTGTCACATATACTTAGGTTTTATTCAGGGCTTGCCCTCAGTTTATTTGCCAGTAAGTCTTAATATCTGGCAGGCCAAGTTCTTCCTTCTACTCATCAAAATAGTCTTAGTATTCTTAATTTTGTTAGCTTGTTTAGTTCCATGAAGCAGTATTACCTTGTCAAATTCTGTGGAAAATCTTGTTATAAATAGCACTGAATTTATAGGTTTGATTTAGGAAGAATTGGCTCATTTTTCCTCCCCTCCCCTCTTCTCTTTGTCCCTCCATCATTAAATTCTTTGTTAAGAAAAGAAGTTCTTAGAGATGGTTACTTGTGTTTTTGAGGGAGATAGTCTCACTATGTAGTTCACGCTGGCCTTGGACTCACAATGTCTCTTCCTCTACCTTCCTCTCCCCTTTTCTTTCCTTTCTTTTCTTCTCCCCTCCCCTCTTCCCTCCATCCTTAAGCTGTTTGTCAAGAAAAGGAGTTCTTAGAGATGGTTAGTAGTGTAGTATTGTATTGTATTGTATCGTATTGTATTGTATTTGAGACAGGGTCTCCCTATGTAGTGCAGGCTGGCCTTAAACTTACTATGTAGTCTAGGCTGCTCTTAATCTTGTGGCAATCCTCCTGACTCAGCCTCCTGAGTGCTGGGATTATTTACAGGCATGTGCCACCACTCCTGCTGGTTACTGTTTTATATGAAAAAGTAGGTTGATTTGAGGAGCGTGGCTTTAAAGATAGGGATGCAGATGTGGACATAAAAGAAAAAATTTTGAAGGAAACAACCCCCCCTGCCCAGTGAGCAACACACCACAGTATCACTTTATGACTGCTCTTAATTTTCAACATCAGACTGTTTTAGAACTTAATGGTCCTTAAAACCAGGTTAATGCAGCAGAGGTTATTAAAAATACAGAAGTCTAAATGGAATATTTAATATAACCCACTAATCTGTCAATTTTTAAACTTTTCAGTTCACACAAAAGATGTTGGACAACTTCTACAATTTTGCTTCATCATTTGCTGTCTCTCAGGCCCAGATGACACCAAGTCCATCTGAAATGTTCATTCCAGCAAATGTGGTTCTGAAGTGGTATGAGGCATTTTATATCTCAAATATTAATGCTTTTAATAATTGTATGTATATTTCATTTGTGAATGTATTTCTTCTAAGTTTTGATCAAAAGTAAAATGTGTATAGGGCATGAGGGAGTTTATATTGCACTCTGAACCCAAATAGCTAATGCATCTATTTCCCTAAGAAACTTCTGGTTTTGTTTTATAGGTATTTTTTCACTTTGAAAATCAGGTGGTTGGGGGATGTTAGGGATGTTTTTGTTGAGAAGTAGTATCTTGGTGTAGCATGAAGAGCCTGGAATTTCTTAGGTTTGAGTTTTATAACGTAGTAGCTATATGACAAGCAAACTATTTTCATTTGCTCATCCATGAAATGAGAAAGGAATTTGATTTTTTTTCTTAAGTCCTTTCTACCATACTAATTTGCAGAAGATAAATAATTACTAAAATTCATATGATGTGGACTCTCTGAAAGCTAATTAAAACTGTCCTTATACTGGAACCACTGTACTTTCTCTTTGTGAGTAATTAAATGTGTAGATTAGTTTTTTAAAAATCACATGTAAAATTGTTTTTGAGATAAGTCATTTTATAGGTTGTGAAAGATTTTATTTAAATTTGCATATAAATAAATTGCTTTTCTTTTCTAGGTATGAAAATTTTCAAAGACGACTAGCACAAAACCCTCTCTTTTGGAAAACATAATGTGAATAAAATAATTTTTAATGGATTTTGAGATTTGTCATGTTTTAAAGATAAATGACTCCATTTAAAAGCAAGAAGTGAAATGGATCATGAAGCCTAAGTTTAAAAACAACTTAGTGATTGTGAAGCTCATTAAAATCTTTATTAAAAATTTAAAAATATTGAAAAACGAAAATATGTTCATTACTAATGATTTTTTCCATCATAGGTTTAAAATACTACTCAGAGGCAAACATTTTGTGTTGGCTATCATTCATTTTTTACTTAAAAACAAAGCCTAGTCACAATAATACTTACAACAAGGCAATTGCATGTGTAATTTTTCACTTATGTTCACGATAGTTTGCTAGAGTAGTTCATATTAAATCAGTATCTCAAAATCAGAAATTTTAAAAAACATCAAATACACATTTTTAGATACAAAAAGTTACTTTTAGAAGTATTTCTTATGGCCAATAAGATTTTTCAGTTAAGATAGGTTGATTGTCAGTTTTTATGTCCAAATGCACTTTTGTTTAATAAAATCGCTATGATTACTATATTTTCTTACATTATTAAAGTTTGGTAGTCTCATGTGTTTTGCAAGTTGCATACTCTGTTCATGTTGTTTTCAGTTCCCCCCAGTCTTTCTTCAGCAAAAGTTGAAGGCTAGACCATTTTCTCCTGGAGTGATGATGAATTCAGATGTGTATTGCTATCTGTTGGGTTATGATTGTGCATCAGTTTTTCAGTGGTTAATGATTATCCTGCAGGTCTTGTTAATGATCACTGTTGAACTGTGACTTGACAGTGGCTATACAATAGCATTTAATACTCTGGACAGAAAGCATCAGTCATTTGCAATACAGCTAATAGAAGCAAAATGATTATTCTTGTAAATAGTGTATATACTCTACAAACAGATTACAAAGTGACAAAAACATGTCCCTTTGTCCAGTGAGATCTATTTTATATAGCCACATAACTACTTATAACTCAGTCAAAATCTGTTCTGTCAATTGATTTTTTTTTTTTAATAGAAGTGCAGCAGGAAGTAGAGTTTTTTGTTTTGTTTTTTTGTTTTGAGACAGAGTCTCACTGTATATTTCAGGCTGTCCTTGAACTGAACTGTGTAGCCCAGACTGGCCTCCAACTCATGGCAATCTTCCTGCCTCAGCCTCCTGAATGATGGGATTACAGGCATAAGCCACCACACCTGGCTTTACACAGGAAGTATTAACTAAACAGAAACAATCCCTCGGTTAGCTAAGAGGAATGAAAGATTGTGATTTTCCATGACAGTCCTGTGTAGTGAATGTAAAACAGTTTTTTGGCC
The DNA here is from genome assembly GCA_004363535.1 of Dasyprocta punctata. NCBI lineage: Eukaryota > Metazoa > Chordata > Mammalia > Rodentia > Dasyproctidae > Dasyprocta > Dasyprocta punctata. Next base: position 36,801 of record RJWM01012461.1, on the reverse strand, counting down.
TTCTAGAGCAAATGGTGAGAGTTAAACTTGGATCTCCTTTTCTAGCTGTACACAGCAGTGAATAAAGTATGAATAAAGAGTCAGTTGTCACTTCTTGGAGCTCTGAAGTAGCCTTTATTTGCTTTATTTTGGAGGCATGTGGTTATCCTTCTCTGGGAAACAGACTAGACTGAAAGTTTCATTTTTTATTTTTTGGTGCTGAGGTTGAACATAGGACCTCTCTCATCGGAAGCATGCACCCCATCCCTGTTCTACACTCCCAATCCCAAACCGTGGCTTTTTTTTTTTTTTGAGACAGGGTTTCACTATGTTACCCACGTTGTCCTTGAACTCATGATTCTCCCCACTCAACCTCATGAATAATGGATTACATGTGTGTACCAGGGCACCCAGCTCAAGAAAAAAATTTTAAGTATCTGAAAATCTCTTAACAATTATTCTCTCTCTCTCTCTCTCTCTTTTTTTTTCCTTTTGAGACAGGGTTTTACTATGTAGTTGAGGCTGGCCTTGAACTTACTATGTAACCCAGGCTGCCCTTGAGCTCATGGCAATCCTCCTGCCTCAGCCTCCCGTGTGCTGGGACTACAGACATGGACCACCACACCTGGCTTAATGATTATTCTGTCTGTACAAGGCAAGGTTTTTTTTCTTTTTCTTTTTCTTTTCTTTCTTTTTTTATTATTAAGTTTATTGGTACTTTTTTTTCCCTTTATGTATCAGGAATCAAACTCAGGACCTTGCACTTGCCAGGCTGGTGCTGTGCCGCTGAGCTATATCCCTGACCCTTGGTACATTTTAGATACACATAATGATCACATTCATCATAGGGAATTTGTACCTGTACGTGGTAAACTTGATTCTTTTTTTTTCCTGTTCCCCTACCCACCTTTCAACCCCTCTTGCCCTCCTTATTTATAAAAGCTGTGTTTCCATTGTTTCCACTTTTTCTCTTTTTTTTTCTTTTCCTTTCCTTTCCTCCTCCCCCCTATCCAGTTCCCCTTCCCATTTGAACATTTTCTTCCTGTTTCATGATATGTTTTATACATTTTGGTCCTTATTTACACTTTTGGTTTCTTGCACCAGAGAAACAATGTAGTATTTACACATGTGTGACAAGACAGGTTTTTGTACAGAATGAAGGTGAAAGCCTGGTGTCGACGTAAGTAATTCCTAGTGGGTTACAGAAAATACTGGGAATATAAATGCCACTTATCTTTGATACACCAATCTGTGTACTTTGTTACAGTAGCCCAAATTAAAACAGTACCCCAAGGAAATAAAAATGTACTCATAAAAACTTGTATATGAATGTTAATAGAATTATTCATATGAGCACAAAAGTGGAAACTTAGGTCCAACTGATGTGTAAAGTGTGGTATAGTCACACAATAGAGTATTACTAGCATTAAAAAGTAATTAAATGCTAAACATGCTGTTGCATGGATATATTCTTGAAAATACATGCTAAGTGAAAAGAAGCCAGTCACAAGAGATCACACACTGTGAGTCCACTTATATAAAATATAAGTGGTTGCTTAAGGTTGTTAGAAAGGGTGTTAGGGGGTTAGAAGATGACATTAACTACTAATGTGTATGAGGCTTTTATGGGAGATGAAAATGCTCTAAATTTTTAATGCTTGTACAACTAAAAACATACTTTAGATGGATGAATTGTATGTGAATTATATCTTGAAGCTTTTTAAAATGTCAGGTGTTTGAAAGCAGATATGTATACAAAAATGATGGAAAGATACAGAAATACAAAAATTAAAAATTCTTTCACCATTTAGCAATTGTAAGGTTAAAGTGAAGATGTTTTATAACAATCTAAAGACAGTGGTTTTCTCATCAATAAAATTATAAGCTGTCGGATTTCAACTCATAGTAGCCCCAAAGTGGAATAACTTACTTCCACTCTGGGAGTTTGATATTACAAGAAGAACCAGAAAGTAATGATAAGTAGAACCTATTAATGATGTTGAAATCAGTTTTCAAATTAGGTACTGTAACAGTTTGGATCTTAAACATTCCCCAAAAGCCTAATTGCTAAAGGGTTCGTTGCCAACCTGTGGCACTGTTGGAACCTTTGGGAAATGGGGCTAGTGGAAGGAAATTGAGTCACTGGGGGTGTGCTCTTTGAAAGGGATATTGGGACCCTGGCCCCTTCTCTGTCCTGGTCACTATGAGGCAGCAGACCTCATGCACCCAAGCAATAGGGCAAGACAACCATGGATTGAAACCTCTGATTCTGTGAGCCAAAATACACTTTTCTCTCTTTTAATTTTTTAATTTTATCTCATATTTTGTCCTAATAAGTTAGCTCACATATAGGTTCTTAATTATTCATCAACTATCACACATAAACCTGGAACATAATGTATGAGCTAGCTAGTTGTAAGGATAAGATACTTGAGATAAAATAACAAAATTGGGTGCATGTATCATCACAACTATGAAAATATAGAATATGTAATTATATTTCTTGTTACTTAAAATTACTAATAAATTTTCTTAATACTGCTTTGTTTTTTTCAGTAAATTCTTTGAGAAGTGTCTTAGCTGAATATAGTAGCCCATTTCTGTAATCCCAGCTATTCTGCTGGCTGAATCAGGAGGATCCAAAGTTCAAAGCCAGCCTGGGTAATTTGGTGAGGCCTTGTCTCAAAAATTTAAAAAGGGCTGAGATATAGCTTAGTGGTAAAGTGCTTGCCTTGCATGTGTGAGGCTGTTTTCTCTAAGTTCTGGGGTGGGGTAGCTTATATGCATTAAAAATGGTTTATTGGACAAAGATGATGAATAGTTGTTGACTTTATCCTAGTATACTGAAAGAGATATTGGCTGAGACTTTCTTTTTCTTTTCCTTCCTTCCTTCCTTCCTTCCTTCCTTCCTTCCTTCCTTCCTTCCTTCCTTCCTTCCTTCCTGGGGATCAAACTCACAACCTCCTGACTGCTAGGCAGGCGCTTATGCCACTGAGCTAAATCTCGGCCCTACTTTTTGAGACATGGTCTCACTATGCAGTTCAGGCCAGCCTTGAACTCACTTTGTAGCCCAGGCTGGTTTTGAGCTCACAATGATCCTCCTGCCTCAGCCTCCCAAGTGCTGGGATTAAAGGGATGTGCCACCATACCCAGCTTGCTGGCTGAGACTTTCTTACCTTTGGGTATTTTTTACTTTTTTCTCTTCTGATAGGTCTGTATAAGGTTTTTTCCAAATTCAGTATGATATGACTGTGAAGGTATCTTTTATTCCTGTCAACTTTGGGTTTCTTTCACCTTATGAAAGAAAGATAACAGGAAGAATTGGTTTGGCATTCTTCAGATTTTAGGTAATTTAAAACTTGAAATGCAAGACTTTGAGCAGTTTTTGCAGACATAGCTGCTCTGAACCTTCCAAACCATACTATAAAACATGTAATGGCTCTTTCAAACTTATGAGGAGTTCAGTTTCTTCTCCAAAGTCCCTTCTTGTATTTGAAATTTTCTCTTATCATTAACCCCATTTTCATTTTGTAAAAACTAGTTTTTTACCCTAATTCAATAAAATGTTTTTTCCAAGATCAGTATAGCATTATCTGCAGACCTAGGTTCACCAGGAGAGGGGACAAATACTGGACCACTCTACTGTAGTGGTCAGTTTTAGTCAAAGGATTTTCAGACTTAGCTACAAGAACTACTTAACTCCAGTGAAAGTATTCCCACCTCAAGGAAACAGTTATTGGCTCACTGCTGTTGTGATACATGATAATTATATTCTTCATGTTTCTGTAATACACTGGGAATTATGTTCTTTGATAATTTCCTGAATTACGTCAAATTTATTTGAACATTTAACACACACCAATTAGCACAAAAACTCCTGTAGATTTAAAAAAAACCCTTATCACCTGACTCATCCTCTTGATTTAAAATACCTCTGACATGAAGAATTTTGTTCGTGTCTGTTACGGCTTAAGTGTCTCCCCAAAGCCTCATGCAGTCATGGAGGCAGCTGAGTCTAGCATTTGTGATTGGTTCGTTGTCTAGCTCTGGGATTGATGGTGTTAGCGCTGCACCTGCCCAGGGGTGAGGAGCTGGCATACAATATAAGGGAGGGAAGGAGGTGAGCTTTCCTCTTTTGCCCTTTCGTTCTTGTTGTTTGTGGCTGCCATGAACAGCTGCCCCCCAACCATGCCACCCTGCCTTGGAGCCAACTGAGCATGGACTAAAACCTCCAAAAACTATAAGCTAAATAAAGCTTTCCTTCCCTAATTTTGGGTGTCAGTTGTTTTGAGAGGAAAGTAACCAAGACAGTGTCCTAAGTTCCACTAAGTGGCCACTTCTAATTCCAAATTGCTTTTGGTGAATGAAAGGTAAGTGTGAGAATGTAAAAACGAAAGTCAGAGTAATGCCAGGAGGTACTCCAGGTTCATTTGAAGATATGCTCATGAGAGAAACAGATTGGTTGTAGGTTAAGAGGTGCAGAGAGTTTGTGTGTGTGTGTGGGGGGTCATTAATCAGCAGCTTCTTGGTATGTGGAATATAAAGAGAACAATCTCTCAAGAAGACAGGACTATTCTTTTATGGTTTTAAAAATGGGGACCCAAGGCAAAGCTTGCCCAAATTATACCAAGTTATTGAGACCTTCTGAATTTGTCAATCTTTGGAAGCTTGTGGGACAGATTAAATGAGTCTGACATCTGTTCTGTAAACTTCATTTTTAGCCATTAATAGTATGACAGTCAAGAAATGGGATTGCTAAGGGAAAATCAAGTATTTGGCAAACTCACCAAGAAAAATTAATAGGTATTTGATCATATGAGCAGCATTCCAGAGGAAATTATTCCAGGACCAAAACAACAACAAAACACCCAGCACTGAAGTCCTCTAAAATAACGAATTCAGTTTCAGCACAAGAGAGACTGAGCAGATCAAAACCAAAGGGATTTCAGATGTGTGCATGATTATTTAGCTAAGGTTTCATTGACTGGGGTGGCAAGTATCTAGCTAAAATCTCAGTGAGACCTAAACCTGTTAAGGTCTATAATACTAAGATCCCTTGGAACCTACCTCTGTTCAAAGTCAGTTTTATTAAGCTACTCCAGCAAGGAACAGCTAAAGGAACCTTGGGGAGAGTCTGCTTCTCAAGTGGGAGGAGTTAGGGATTGTACCTTGCGACCATAATGTCAAGTAAAATAAGACACACTAGCTTAAATATCACATGGTTTCTTTTCTATGAGAAACCCAAAATATAAATAAAGAGCAAAATAAAAGATAAATAATAAGACATAGGAAGATACATCTTTTTTTGGAGACAAGGTCTCACTATGTAGTTTAGGCTATCATTGAACTCATGTAGCCCAGGCTGGCCTTGAACTCATGGCAATTCTGCCTCAGCCTCTCAAGTTCTGGGATTATAGGTGTACACCACCATACCTGGCTGGAGATACATCTTTTGCAATAGGAAGGAGACCAAGAGATAGAGTGAGGGGGAATGAAGGGAAGGGAAGAGGATTAAAAATATGAATTGAAACATATGTGTGTACCAATTCTTTATGAGAAATGTGACCATTTTGTATTGCAAACATAGTAGCAAAAAATAAAAATTGAAAAAATTGTAAATTATTGTAAGCTAAAAAAACCTTTCAGACGAAACTTGTAGAACTTTATTGTCAATACTGAGTCAAGCCACTTTTGCTTTTGTAAACTAGGTATAGCCACGAAACAAAACTTTTCTCTTAAAAATTCAATTAAAAAACTACTTCATTAATTTTTCATATCTCTTTTTAAGTGTAAAATGAGTATGCTGTAGTTACCCAAACAATGTGCCCTCCTGGGATTGTCGGCATCCTAATCCCTAAAACCTGAGAATGTTACCGTGGGTGGCAAAAGAGACTTCTGTAAATAAATTCAGAATCTCGAGATGGGGAACTTATTCTAGATCATTGTGGCCCAGTGCTTTTTAGGAGGGTCTGTTCAGGGAAGAGCTGTGACAACGCAACTTTTTATATTTCACTAATACAACAGAGGCCAGGTGAAGAAACTTGAGAATGCTGTGCTGTAGTTTAAATACAGAAGAAGACAGAAGCCAAGAAATGTACATGGCCTCTAGATGTTGAGAAAGACTAGGAAAAGGACCCTTGCCTGGAGCTTCTAGATGGAATGTAACCCTGCCAACAGGTTGATTTTAGAACTTCTGACTTGCAAATTGTAAAATAAACGTGTGTTGCTTTAAGTTAAGGAAAAAAAAAAGAAGCAGCAAACAGCATACTGTTCTCATTTCTGAAAATTCATAGCATATCATTCTTGCATGCTGAAAATTGCACAGGCTTCGGTAATCTAAACTTGTTTAGCGTGTTTTCCTAGCTCTTTTGACTATACAACTCAATTTTAATTTCACTTTGGAAGATGCAGCAAAGTAGGAGATAATTAACTGCCACTGTGAGACACTAATTCTAAACATAGAGTATAAAAGTAATTTATATACATGTTCTGGGGTAAGCATCCTTTGAAACAGTTCTGTGGCCTATTTCTCTGTTTAATTTAGAGCCCAAGGGTGAACTAATATGTGTTAAACATCTGAGGCATCACAACTTTTTATATTTACCTTATCAAGACCTAATATTTTCTAATCAAGAACCAGAGTTTTCTTAGATCTCAATAGTACTAGCATTGGCTTTAATTTCCCAAAGGAACAAAAAAGTTTTTAAGACTATGCAAGCTGTTTTTTATTGTTTGTAATGATATGTAGGGAGCAATAAAACTGCTTCTAGTATAATGGTTAAAGTTGTGGCCTGGGTTTATTGTTTATTTATGTGTGACCTTATCAAGTTATTTTGCCTCCCTGTGTCTTACTTTCCTCATCTGTAAAATGAAATGACTGAAGTATCCACTTTAGAAGTTTCTTGTAAGATATATTTACATAATATTTAGAATTGTGGTTGATTTATTCTCAGTGCTCACTAGATTTTAGAAATTGAATTAAAACATATCAAGTTTGATACCAGCCAAGGTCACTTATTGGTCATGTGACCTATATTACCAGCTTCAAGGACAATATAAATAGTCACATACCTTTGGATTTTCTTTTGAGTGATGAAATGACTGATAACATTTGTGTACTAGATGAAATGACTGATAACATTTGAATGAATTCCATGTAATATATTTTTAAAAGTGTAGGGAGACCTGGCAAACACATGATCCTCGGTTCAATTCCTGGTACCAAAAAAAAAAAAAAAAAAAAAAAAAGAATTACATGCTAGAATTTGTTTAGAATTTTATTTATTGTGGTTTGTGTACTTTGAGTTTGGCAAAAATGGAAAAAAAACAGTGGTAGACAAAAGTCCTGTAAAGCCTGGTGGTCACTGTGCAGAAATATACAACAAATGTAAATAGGTTTGAATCTACTAAAAATATTGAATCCATAATATATAATTTCCAAAACAGAAAGCACCAGGCCTAGGTGGGTTTACTGTTGAATTCAATCAAACATTTAGGAAGAAGTTACACCAATTATTTAAAATATCTTAAGATACTTTAAGAAAGAAGGAAAGTGAATACTTTCTACCTCTGTGAGGTCAACATTATTGTAATACTCAAATCAGACATAAGAATCTATAGGCCAATATTGTTTATAAAAATAGATGCAAAAACTTCAACAAAATGTTAACAAATCCAATCTAAAAAAAATTGTATACCATGATCAAATAAAATTTGTCTCAGGTTTGTATGATATTTATAATAAAGACTGCCAGCAAACTAAGAATGGAGAACTTCCTTAACTTGATAAGGGACATTACAAAAAACCTAAAAGTAACATCATACTTAATGTTAAAAAACTTGAAGTTTTCCCAGTAGGATTAAGGACAAGACCCGATCCAATGCTTTTCAATATTGTACCTGAAATACTAGTTAATTCAGTAAGATAAGTAAAGAAAACAAAAGTATGCAGTTGGGAAAGAAGAAATTAAAGTGTCTTTGTGTGCAGATGATATGATAATTTATGTAGAAAGTCTGAAAGAATTAGTGCAACAACGAAAGCAACAAAAATCCAAAACCAAGAAACCAACCCTTGTAACTAGTAAATGATTACAAGTGTTTTAGTTACTTTTTTCATCACTGAGAAACTAAAGGAGAAGCTTATTTTGGCTCGCAGTTCGTAGAGGTTTCAGTCCCTGATTCAGTGACTGCAAGGCAGGATAGCATGGCGCAGAGGCATAACCAAAGAATAGCTGCTCATGTCATGGCATCCAGGAAGCAGAGAGAGAGTCAACAGAGGAACTGGGTGGGAGATAAAAGCTTTCAAGCCATGCCCCCAGTGACCTGCCTCTTCCAACTAACAGTGAGCCAGCTCATAACCCCATGATTGAATCATCTTCCAGAAACACTGCCTTGATTGCACGAGGCTTTAGGTGGACATCTAGATATAAACCATAGCACTAAGGTTGCAGGACAAGGTAATGTGTGAATTCAACCTCTTTCCTGTATATTAGCAAGGAATGAATGGAATTTGAAATTGAAAATATAATATCATATTAACACAGAAAAGTGACATATTTAGATATAAATTTAACAAAATATGAGATACAAAAGGTATATGAGGAAAACTCAAAACTGGTGAAAAAAATCAAGGAAGAAAAGAAAAGTGGATTTCACATTCATGGATAGAAAGACAGTATTTTCAAGATGTTGGTTTTTTCAACTTCAGTGAATTCCAATTAAAATTCTAGAGACTATGTTACAGCTGTCAGCAAACTGGTTCTGTAGTTTATATAGGCAAGCAAAACACCTATAAATAGTCAGCACAATATTGAAGGAAATGAAGAAAGTTAGAAGACTGACACTGACCTAATATTCATTATAAAACTTCAGCAATCAAGACAACATAGTATTAGTCAACGAACAGGTAAATAAATTAATGGAACAGAAGATAACCCAGAATTAGCCCATGAAAATACAGTCAACAGGCCTTTGACAAAGGAACAAATATGATACAATGGAGCAAAGATATTCTTGCCAATACGTGATGCTTAATCAATTGAACATTCATCCATATTAAAAAAAGGTTGTAAGCCGGGCGTGGTGGCACACGCCTTTAATCCCAGCACTCGGGAGGCTGAGGTAGGTGGAGTGTTGTGAGTTCAAGGCCGGCTTGGGCTACAACGCGGCGCAAGGCCGACCTGAGCTACATAGTGCGACCCTGCCTCAAAAAAATCAGGGCCGGGAGTTTGGCTCAGTGGCTTAAGCGCCTGCCCTGGCAAGCGCAAAGCTGTGAGTTCAATCCCCGGTGCCGCAAAAAAAAAAAAAAAAAAAAAAAAAAAAAAAAAAAAAAAAAAAAAAAAAAAAAAAAAAAAAAAAAAAAAAAAAAAAAAAAAAAAAAAAAAAAAAAAAA